>PVKB01008383.1:0-17345 GCA_004027205.1 Ctenodactylus gundi | reverse complement strand
GCAAACGGCCGTAGCCGGCCAAGCCCCAGGGCTGCTCTTTGGCGTCACCCCACGTGCTCTGCGGTTCACATAACTTCTGTCTTTTTCTTCTTTGCTTTCTTAATTTCAGGGAAAGATTGCGCTAGAGTGTTCACTGTCCACAAAGAAACATTTCGCCCCTGTGCACCACACTCCACGGACACCCTGATCTCTCTCGCATCTCTCTCACAACATCGAGGTTTCAACGTCTTGCTGCAATAAATTTCTCACCCTGCACGTCGGCATGCACTGGATTATTACCCCACAGAATGGGGGCTGCGTCATGGGGTGCCCACAGGGAAGGGGCTCTGGGAGTGGGGCGTGACCAATGCCCGGTGGAACGCGGTGGCACAGGAAGGAGACACACGGAGGAAGGCGGGACAGGAAGAGCGATGTGTCCTCTGTCCCTTGCCTGTGCGCTGCAGGAGCTCGACCCCTCCTCTGGGGAAGGGACAAGGACGTGAGCCCAGGAGCACCAGGCCGCCTCTGCCCCACAGGGTAAAGGCCAGTGCTGGCCGGCCTTTGACCCCCCCGTGGGTCAGGACAAGGGACAGAGCACCTGCCCTGCCTCAGCCAAGTGGCCACAGAATCACCTCTCCTACCCTGTCCCCACCAAGGTTAGCAGAGCAGGGGCGGGGCACCCCGGGCTGCCAGGGCAGTGGGTTCTGGGCCCGGGACCCTACAGTGGGCAGATCGTGATGGGCCTGTCATCCGGCTGCTGTGGGAACGCTGGGACAGGTGGAGACCCAGCGCTGTCAGCCAGAGATCTGTTCCTGGTAGGAGCCGCCAGCAGCAGACGCCCCAGAGCATGGCCGCCATCCCAGAGGCCCGGTGCCCCATCCCACAACCACCTCAGCCATGTCTGTGTTGGGAGCTCAGTTCTGGCCACGCACTGCAGGGACCTGTCCAGTCAGCACAGGGCAGAGTAAGGGTGAGGAGCCAGTGACGCAGCCTCGGGGCCCCCCGTGCCTGACGCTGCTCCGACCCCCACTGCCATCTGTTCCATCCATTCATTTACAACGAACTAGAGTATCTTGTGCACTTATATATATCACATCAAATGTACAATCCCTTCTCAATTTCAGCCCTCCACATCCTCCCCACCCCGCTAACTCCCATTGCCGCACCCACTTGGTTCTGTAGAATGCCTGTGTCCTGGGTTTCCCAGATCGGAGAAGCCATGTGATGTTTAACGTATTTAGTCTTCTGCACCTGACTCACCTCACCACTCAAATGACCACTCTTTAGCTCAGCTTCCCGCCCCTACAATGGGCTGCAGTGGCCGCGTCTTGGTGCTTCTTCTCTGGGCCCAGCAGAGTCCTTTATTGGGACGACTTGCTGAAAGTAGAACCACATTCTTGAGCCGCCATTGGCAAAGCAAGTGACCGAACAGAGCTCTGGCCAGTCCAGGAGCGATGACTCCTGCACTCCCACAATTCCCCTGCGTGTTTTGTTTTAAAGCAAAGTTAAAGAATCAGGTGCGAGGCAACACAACATGTATAAATGAGATCCAGGCGGGCGTGCGCACGCTGCTCCTTGTCGAGGGCTGAGCCACATATCACCTGTGGACGCTTAAGCACAGACTAAGCTTGACTGAGACGCTGGGGACAGGGGTCCAAGACCGGATTCGTGTGAATCACGCCATTGGGCAAGAGGATTAAAGAGAATTTACGTGACACTTTATGACAGTTCCCTCGAAAGCGTATCAGATATTAGTGAGCAGAGACTGGGGTAAGCTCGTGGAATACTGGGTGCCTTCAAGCTGTCCCCCAAAGAGTTCCAGGCGGCTAAGTGGAAATCTGAGTCAATGAGGCACGGTGACCACGGCGTCTGCCCTCGGAGTGCGTAGCCGTTATACTAGAAATCATGGCAGGGAAAGAAATTTTCGGGGCCATGGAGACAGCTGCTAGACACGCAGGACTTTCTCTATTTTGAATGTGGGTTGCCACATGTCACTCAGGTTCTTCCTGAGTCATGGAGGTTGATGTCACCTCTCAGGCCAGCAGCACTGGTGTCTCTCGAGTCCGGGGTCTAGTCCGGAGATTCTGCATCTCTGGAGAGGGAATGCGCATCTCCCGGCCCCTCGTGGCGTGGCAGGATCGGCAGAGGACCTGTCGGAGGTGAGGCTGACGCACACCCCTTCCCCGCGTTAGCGATTCAGTGGGTCGCAGCCACCGGGGTCTGGGTTAGTCGTCGCTGTGACTCCACACCCGACACCCACAGCGCAGGGAGGAAGGATTTACTGTAGCTCACAGCTTCCGAAGGTTTCAGTTCATTGACAGGTGGGCGGCGGGAAAATGCTGGAAGCACCTGGCAGGGCTGGAGTGGGGGCAGGACGGGAGCCAGAGCTCCAGCCGCAGAGATCCTCCCGGCAGGGTGGCGCAGAGAGAGACTGGGGGGAGGGTCGGAGCCAGCACCCGCCATTCCAGGCCAGTCCCCACGCACCTGCCCTGCCAGCCAGACCTCCCAGCCCTACGCGGTACCCATAGGAACCTGAGGCTTTTAGGGGACACTCCAGATCCGAACCGCAACATTCCGCACCTGGCCCCCAAACGACTTATGTCTACCTCCTTCTACAAAACATATTTAGTCGTTTTTAAAAACTTGTCAAAGTGTCAAGTCTCCTCTGAGATGCAAGGCAAGCTCTCAGCCCTGGGCTCCTGTTAAAACCAAAGAGTTAAGCACTTCCAACATAAAGTGGCACAGGACCTTTCCCTTCTGAAAGGGAGGATAAAAGGCAATAGGACCAATTCCTAAACCTAGCAGGGCACGGGTGAAATCCTGTAGTCCCGAATCCAGCACCTGGTGCGAGCTGTGGCAAGATATGAACTCCAAAGGGCTTGGTGGCACCGCGCCAATAGCCGCACAGCGGGCGTGATCTCCATCTTCTCTGTCCCCCACAGGGACAGCTTTCCTGGGCAGATGATCCATTCTCCACTGCACCTCGGGCTGCTCCTTCTCAACGTCACGCACGGCCCTCCAGGGGGCACACTGCCTGGCCCCAAGGCCTCCCTCCGAAATCTGGGGGACACCTCCATGCACCCACAACTCCAGCACTCTGCACGCCTGTAAAGCCAGGACTGTGCGGACGTCCCCAAGGTCTGCCACTGGCTTGAGCAGCAGCCTGGCCCCCTTGGACAAACGCTGTAGAAGTCTCGGAGTTCTTAGACGGTTGGGCTCCAGGCCGCTGAACTCAGAAAGACATTTTTTTTTCTTTTGGCCCCGTGGTACACTTTTCAAAGCAGTCTTCTGCCCTCCGCCCTTGAGCTGGTGAAGGGAGGGGTCCCGCTGACTTTGGAGAGGCCCCCAGGCGTCGTTCTTATCCTGAGTGCCAGCACTTGGCTTCTTTTTAGTGCTGAAGCCTTTAACTTCCCTGTGCTCCTCTGCCCAACCACTGCAGGCGCTTCTGGCCCCGGCACTCCAAAGCTTCTGTCTGATTCCTCGCTCCCATTTTATCTCGTCTTTCACCATACAACTGGCTAGAAGCCACAAACAGCAGCCAAGTGACAGTCTGAACATCAGTCTGCCTCGAGAGTCAGCAGCCCACCACCCCTGATCTCAGTTCCAGGCAAAGTCTCTGGACAAGGGCAAAATGCCGACAAACTTTCTGCCAGAGCCTAGCACACAGGGTCTTTAGGCCACTTGCCGGTACAGTCCTCCTCCCCATCTGGAACTTGCTGAGCCTGGCCTTCCCGATCCACACTTCTATCAGCATCCTGGTCTTCTGAGCTCAGACCAGAACCTCTCATCCAGCTTGGCTCAGAGCACTCCAAGGCTTCTCCAACCAGCATCCCCAAACCTTTCCAAATTCCTCCCGCAAACCGGTTGGAAAGGCTTCCAAACCACACGGTCATGTAAAACACAGCAGTGATCTGCATTAGCTACTTCCTCATCGCTGTGTCTCAACACCCGACACCCACAGCTTAGGGAGAGAAGATTTATTGTAGCGCACAGTTTCAGAAGGTCACAGTTGATTCACAGGTGGGCAGCTGGAAAATGCTGGAAGCACATGCCAGGAGCGGGGGCAGGGCCAGAGCCAGGGCTCCGGCAGAGAGCCTCACAGCAGGGTGGAGCAGAGAGATGGAGGGGGGAGGGCGGAGCCAGCACACGCCCCTCCAGGTCAAGCCCCAGGTGCCCACCACTTCCAGCCCAGCCCCGCCTCCAGCCCTGCACAGTATCCACAGGAGCATGAGGCTCTTGAGGGACGCTCCACAAGGGCTGGCCAAGGGCAGTGGAGAGGGTCTACCTGCTGTGGCCAAGTCCACCCCACACCAATTGTTCACCGTACGTCAGTGGAGTCAAGGTCAATCACAAGTCATTAGTAGGTACACAACCAAGACCTATTAGGTCGTTTTAGGGGTAACCTGCTGCTTTTGGGGGCTGTGGTCCAGGGGAGGAGAGCCTCCCCAGTGCAGCCCACCCACCACCTTCTTGGACACTCATTGAGGACCTGTAGGACTTGGTCCAATCAGGTGCTCCAGCCTTTTCTCCTCCATTTTTATCGTGTGTGTGTGTGTGTGTGTGTGTGTGTGTGTGTGTGTACACACACATGATACACAGTGGTTACGCTGAGCTCGAGTATTTTGTGCACGTATGTTGTCACGTCAACACTGCAGTCCCTCCCGTCCCCATTTTTGCACCCCCTAATCCTTCCTTGTCTCCCCGAACTCGCTTTACCACACCCAACTTGCTCTACACCGTGTCTGCGTGTGGTGGGGGCTGCCTGCCCGAGCACAGCCCGTTTTTCAGAAGCCATTATATCTCTCTGTCATGACTGCTTTCGGTGGGTCGGGGAGGTCTTGGAATTTCCACCTGACATCCATTTGCTGAGCCCAATTTCGTGCTACCTCCCGTGTTACCTTCTGTCACTCCAGGCCGCCCAGAGTAGGTACACAAATACCGCAAAGCCGTGTCTTTGGTCCGCACTTTGCGGGGCAGGAGAAAAGCAATCCCGTGGCTGTCTCCACAGCAGTGACAGCAGATCCGTGCCCACTGGTGGTGGCAACAGGGTCTCCATAATCCACTTAGCCGGGCACTGAGGGCATCCCTCCGGTGCCCAATCGCTGTGGGGTGTATGCCTGCGCACAGGCTGGGCCTCCTTCGCGAGGCCCTACTGTGTCTGAGTTACTAAGGACGACCCCTCTTTTGCTCCTTGGTAGGCACCATTCTCCCGCCAGCACTTCCCAACGCACAGCAGTACTGCACTTCTGCGTTCTTGGGCAGTAGCGCTTTCCCACCACTGGACACCAGCCAAAGCGTCCCCTCGTCCTCTCCAGCTGAGGCCGAGGCCCGTGCCCGACCCGTGATGAGCGTTGCTCTGTGGGGCCTGCAGCTCACAAGTTTGGCCATGTGGCTTGCCTTCACGAGGATGGTGCCCAAGCGACCACTGCTGGGGCTTCCAGGTTGTAGCCTGCGGCGTGCTGCCCCCACGCACGGACCAGCTGTCGACGCCTGTGCGGGGACCATCTTCTTTTGTTGTGATTACCCATGCAGCTCTTTGACTACTTTGACGGACTCAAACCTCAAACCAGACAGTCACTGCTTCGGGCGGGATAGCTACTGCTGACCACACGGAAGACTGGTCTTGACCTGACCTGCCTACGCACCATGCACCAGGTGGCAAAGGTGGTCTTCCTGCCTGTATGGTGGGGGCCTTGACTCCTGTTTTAGAGTCCCCTGCCCTGTAAGTGTGGTTTGGATCTGGACCCTCCCCCAAAGTCTCACGTGTTTAGTTGTTACGGGTTACCTCCTGAACCGTGTGCTCTTAGGAGGTGGGGGCCTGGTCGAGATGGGTGGATTATGGGCTGGTGGCAGATTATAGGTGTGTGGTAAAAAGCCAGACTGTGGTAGATTCTAGATCACGGGCATGTGGATTAGACGACAGGTGTGTGGTGGATTATCAACTCCAGGCATATGTGAGTTAAGGGCTCAAACCTGGAAGGGATAGAACACGGGACAGGACCTGAAAGGGCACATGCCGCTTCCTACTGTTACAACTCAGTTGACCACGTGCAGGCCACGCCCATGTCGCTGAGTCTCTGTTGACCACCGTGTGGCAAATGGTGAGGCTGTGCCGATGGGCCTAGAGAAGCACTGCCTTAGCCACGCTTACCCACGGGCAGGTAAAGCACACTGGTCTTGACTTCCCAACACAACAGCTGCGGAAGAGGAAACAGTTGGTCTGTGACATAAGGGAAGCACCCAGGTCACCCGGGCCGTAATGTCCATCGGGAATGGCTCTGCAGTGCGTGCTGGGTAGGCACCGTGCTGAGCTCCCCGTGACCCACCACACTAAGCAGGAACCAGCCGGCGTCTTCACCAGCCACACGGGCTGTGGACTCTGTGCACCACCCACAGCGCCCACCACCAATTCCTCGCTAGTCTGTGTAATCTTAGGCCATCCTCCTGGCGGGCAGCCATGCTACTTGGGCACAATGTGGCAGGGCTGGGCAGTATCTGTGGGGCACAGTGTGCATGTGTGCCCCCACCATATCGCTTTATATTCCCGCCTGCGACTGGAATTCTCCCCCGTGTCTTGCATGCTCAGACAATGCAGTATATCCATCCTCGGGATGTACTGGGGAACCAGGGACACATATGTGGTACAGGGGTGATGTGGCGGCACCTGGCCTACCCCAAAGGACGAAGTCACTGGTTTTGCCTTCACGGTGTGGCCTTCATCCTCTGCCTTTCCCAGGAACATATCTGTGTTCCTGTTCACCAGGCTGCCATTAGCATCTTCATCTGCTAAGGCCACACCTGCTATGCGCTCAGGGGGCTCTGCCATGCCCCCGTACCTGCAGCTCTTGTACTTGCAAAGCTTTTCTTAAAGGCTGCTATGATACCTCCTGGGCAGCTGTCAGGAGGGCCACGCCCAGGTGACCAGGGAAGACCCACTGGAGCTCCACACTGTGATCTTCAGCTGCTGCAAAGCCATCCTAAACTTACACAGGCCTGTCCCCATTTCCGAAGGTTCCACTGCAGCCCACCACACCCCATCTGTCACCAGGAACCGTGTACAATGTGGGAATCTCAGCATCGCCCCCAGATCCTCCAGAGCCAAGGATCCTGCTGCTACTGCCAGGTGTCAAGGATGGGTTTAGGGAATGGTTCCAGAATGGATGAGTGCCTGTGACAGGGGTCAGCTGGCTTTTTTAGGGAGCCGCCTTTAGGATCACACAGGCATTTTTATCCCAAGGTGGACGACGGTGTCATGATGTCCATTTGTGACCTTATATGGGGTGACGGTCACACAACAGGTTATGCGGCGGTGAGGTGGTTGTGGGCCTGTGCCACAGGCCGCTGAGTCATTTGGGGCCGGAAATCCTCCAGCCTGGCCGTCCTCAGCTCCTCTGCTCAGTTCTCAGTTCGGCACAGTTCTGTCCTGGTCAGTTCTGGCTTTGGCATCTTATGCCCCAGCGAAGGATGGGAAGGAAATGTCACAAGCCACCAGAGCAAACCGCGCTTTCACAGCTCAGTGAGAAAGGACTCAGCTCTCTGGCACGTCATTTCTTTGGCTCTGCATGACCCCGAGCACTTCCTGCACTGGCCGTGAACTCCTGGACGCGCCGGTCCTCTTGCCTCCTGGGTCTCCCGGAGGACAAGGTCACACCGCCAGGTCCAAGCAGTTAGTTTGTAAAGGTTGTAGTGAAGGCAAGATCCCTGAAGAGCTTCCGTAGACTTAATAATAACTCCAGGTGTTCGGAGAATAATGGAGAATGGGCTATAGTTAAGTAGATATGACATGGGATTTCAGCTAAACATCCGAGATAGACGGGCTGAACCTATCCCTGAGCCAAAACCGAAGCCTGAAGAGGCATTTAAGTCCCCCTCCCACACAGGGCCGACCCTTCCCTGCCTTCCTCAGGAAGGACGGTATAGCCCTCTGCCCCATGTGTCTGGCCCAGGGAGTGTCTCTGGCCACACTCCTCAACCTCGGAGGTCACTGAAAACTCGCTCGCTGCCTTGTGGGGCCTCTGTTCTCCACTAGTCCTCCTGAGAATCTGTTTCTGGCCGCTTGTTCCAGCACCAGGGCTTTCTGGTGTGTATCCTCCTTCCTCCGTGTCCTGGGTTAGCCAGCCATCAGTTCCCATAAGAAACATGAAGACAAGCAACTTCCCTGGCAGAAAGGGTGGTTTGGGGCAACGTTTTCAGAGGCTCGGCCCATGGCTTTTGTCCTTGTAGACTTTGGCGTGGGGTCAGGCTGCACATGGTGGGGACATGTGACGGTGGGGACCAGCGGAGGATAAGGTGGGCAGATCCCATGTGCTCTTTGAAGGACACACCATGGCTAGGTATGGCCTCTCCCCATCCCCCCTGCCTTAAAGCTCCCCAAGTCCAACCGTGTCAAGGCGAGGGCCAAGCTCCTAGCTTGGTGTACTTGGGGCCATGGCAGCCTTTCGCTATGACCCCAAGCACTGATCTCCACTGCCCAGAAACTCGTCCTGTGTCCTGGACATTGGGTGCTGCCCACATCTTCCTGCCTCTTTTGTGTCTTACTGGGATAGCTGCCTCCTCGCCTGCGTGTCTCTCGTCCCTCCTCCCCCTTACGGTGCCAGCCCTTTCCCCGTCTTCTCTCTGCCCTGCCGCGCTCTGCCAGGGTATACGTCCCCTGCCCTTTCTGCATACTCTGTGTGCTTAATCTCTGACGTTGACCCCCCGCATCGCCAGTCAGCGCCGCATACCAGTTTTGATTTCTGTTTGGTTGAACACTTTTATATGATTGAAAGTGGAATTGGAATTTGGACACGTGCAATTCGAATTCCTCCCGACGGTTTGATCAGAGGACAGGACACCCGGTTCAGGACTGTTCAAGACGGTCATCTTGACAAAGGATAAGGATGGGGACCAAAAGGAGCAGAGAGGAGGAGGAGGAAGAGACGGAGCAGAAGGAGAGAGAGAGGGGAAAGGGGTGGAGGCGGAGGACGAGAAGAAGGGGAGAACGGAGGAGGAGAGAAGGAAAAGAAGAAGAAGCACACCGAGAAGGGGTGGAAAAGAAAAAGCAAGCGAGCGTGGACGGGCACGGGAAGAAGAGGGGCCGCCCAGGATCCGGTGGGACGAACCAGAAGCCAGGACAGCCAGAACCACGGCGGCCTCAGCCTCACCACCTCGTCCCCTGGCTCTGCGGACCATCGTCACGCCTACGGCCGTTGTCATCCCTGTCACATCCGCCTTGTCCTGGGTCCAAATTCACCATGTGCTGAGCTGTGAAAACAGCCCCAGGGCTGGCTGGCAGCTTCCCCTTGGCAGGTGCAGTGTCCCCTGGTCCGGTGCCGGGGACACTCCCACTCACCCCTTGCTCCTGGGCGGGACCCGGGCAGCTACCTCGGAAATAAATAGCAGAGCCTGAGTGTCCCCTGCAGGAGACTGTGACTCCTGCCACACACAGATCGGCCAGCAGCAGCCTCAGCATGAAGCTGGTCACGGTCCTGGTCCTGGCGGCCCTCCCTTTCTGCTGCCGCGCGGGTGAGGCCGTGCAGGGAGAGTGGGCTGGGCTCTGGGGGGCTGGAGCCAGGGCCCCTGGGGAGGAGTCCGGGTGCCTAAGCCAGAGCCCAGGCGGGCTCCAGGCTCAGGCTCGGCTCTGGGTGTGAGACTCTGAGGATCCACGTTCATCCCAGACCGTCAGAGGTGGCTCCCTGGGCTGCACACCTGCACGGGCGACCGGATGGCTGCCACGGTGACGGGCAATCCCCCGGCCTTGGACCAGGTTGTTCCTGAAGGAGGAGGGACCCGGGGACCCTGGAGGGAGAAGGCTATAGGCGGCAAGCCCCATGGGGCCCCCACAGCAGAAGCGGGTCAGGCTGAGCCTACCCAGGAGGCCCTGCCGCTCCCGCTCCCTTCCTGCTCCACGCCGAGAGCATAGGGGTCCTTGTCCCACCCTGTGGTGAGGGAGGCAGAAGCCGGGGACCAGAATGCACCAGCATGGACACATCCCTGTGTCGTGTGCCTGGCACGACCCCCAAGGCCGTTCCTGCTCCTCCCTCCTTGGCTCCCAAAGGCACTTCAGGTGGGCTGAAGGAGATGCACCGGCCCAGCTGGACAGGAAACCCAGGGCCCCACGGCTCACGGGAGCAGCGGTCCTGGCCCACAGGCTGCCTTCTGCTCCAGGAATCAGTTCTTTTTTCCTTGCTTGCTGACATAAAGTCATGGCGAGAGAGCCAGGCAGCGATATTCTAGAGCCGGTGGCTCTAGCACATGCCACCATCCTACATGTCAGGGGACCGGGTAGCTGCCAAGTTCAGCGTGACCTCAAACACGTAATCCCACTACTGCTGGCCACCTGCCCCCAAGGTGGAGCAAGCTGGCTCTCCTGTCCTCGCCAGCCAAGGCGGGCAGGCCTTGGTCCTTTGGGCAGGGACTGGGACAACTGACAGGGCCTACAGGGTTACACGTAGCCTCTGTTTCCCCTCCTGCAACAAACCCCTCTTCTCCCAGGGGATATGGGGGACCGGGGCCCTAGGCCTCTGCACGTGGCCTCAGAACTCCAGCAGGAGCCCAGGCCGCACTTTTCTCCCAGGTTCTGGCTGTCAGCTCCTCGAGGACCTGGTTGAAGACGCCATGAACAGTTCCGTGTCCACGGATGAGTTCAAGAAGGAGGTGCGCCCCTTCTACACGTCCGAGGCGGCCGACAATTCTGTGGAGAACTTCAAGAACTGCTTCCTCCAGCAGTCTGAAGAGACCCTGGCCAACGCTAGGCTCATGATGGTAACTCTGGGGCGTCTCGTGCTCTGGGAACACACACACACACCGCCCCCCTCCCGCCCTGCCGGGTCCAGGAAGGAGCAGGCTCTGCGTCTGTTACGATGTCGGGACAAGCGGGGCCCAGTTCCTCTGGAACCAGCCTGGAACATCCGCGGGCGTGCTCAGGGAGCACGAGGGCCTTTTCTTCGCGACAGCGTGCGGGTCTTTGGGAGCAATTCCTACTTTTCTTTTTGATGCCTTGGTGACTAATAATAAACGAACCAGGCAAGCGACACGCACATCGTCCAGGGGTGACTCAGTCTCCCCTCAGGGCTGTGGGACACCCAGACAAACACACGCACATGGATGTGCACACACATACGCACACACGTTAATTTTTTCTGAAGAGTAAAAGCACACAATTCCTAAGAAGTCCTTACCTGTGGGAACAAACCGAGAGACAAACTCTGCCTTTGGGAGGAAAAAAAATGAAAATCTACCTCATAAATATCATTGCTGGGATCCTGAAAATACCATCCAAGTAACATTTCTGGTGCCTGATTTAAAAATGAAAAACGGAGTCATAAGCACCCAAATTCTAATGGCTTTTGCTGCAAGAAACCTTGGGCCCGTTACCCCGCCTGTCCGAGGGCCACCGGTGCAGCCCAGACCTGTGGCACCGCGGCGGAGACGTCCTCTCGACACAAGCAGTGGCCCGGCAGCGAGGGCTTCTTTCTAGTTATAAATACTGGTCTTCAGCCCTGATTTCATATTCCAACCTTTTTGAAAAAGTATTCAGTTGTGGAAACAGTAGAACTACACAGAAACCACAAAGCGTAACTGAATATCCCTGCCCCGAGACAGGGCTGCTCAGCCTCAGGGACCACCTGGATGTGCCTCGGCTCCTTTGCAGGCCCGGGGGGCCGGCGTGCAGGTGGCTCGGTGGTTGCAGCTGGGGGGCCATGGAGGAACCCGGAAAGGCCAATCCCATTAGCTGATGGGATTCACCCGGCTTGGGAGAGCAGCTCACCAGGGCAGGTCCTCAGCCGCTGTCCCAGCCCCGTGTCCCAGCCCCGTGTCCCATCGGGCGGGTGGGGCGGGTGGGACGTAGGGAGAACTGGGGTGACTTTGGAGGAAGGGTCCAGAGGCAGCAGCGCTTCCCCGGCGCTGACACGTTTCCCTAAGATGACGACATGCACAGACAGAGAAGCTGTTTGCTTTTCTCAGAACCGTCTTAGGTGTGACGTGGTCATGTAAAATGACAGCACATGAAAACACAGAAAACGCTTTTGATTGCCGGTCCCTGGGGATGCTGGGGTCCACGACTGACGTGTTGTCCCCGTTCTGTTTTCCAGGATCACATATACTCGAGCAAACACTGTGAGATTTACTAGCTTTCCTGACTACTCCATGGCGCTCAGCAGCGGCTACGAACTGGCAGTCATGGCTGTCCGCTCCTGGATTTCCTCACCTGTCTATACACAGCAAGACGCCTGTTGAAACCTCGTTACCTTTCCATCTCAATAAACTGACTGCACATGCTCAGGCTCCCGTCCGTCCCTGTCTGTCGGGGCTTTAGAAGCCCGTGCACACGCGAGGTTGCTCCTCAGGCCTCCCTGCGTGGGCACTTTGTGGTCCCTGTGTCCCCAGCCTAGTCCTCTCCCTGCACCCATGCCCACACTGAGCTGGCTCCTCACACGCACAGGCCGGGAGCAGGTGGGTGGGAAGCCGGGGAGAGGCTCCTGGTCCTCCTTCCTGCACAGACAGAGGGCCTGTGGTGAGACTCAGGGCTGCCAGCTGGGCAGAGACACTGACCCGTGTCCACATAGATGCACACTGTTCTGGGTTCACTTCTGACCCACGCGTGTAGATTTCACCACCAACACACCTTGAGGTCTAGAAGTGACCTCTGAGTTAAGACTGTCACCACAGAACCGGACAGCTGGGAATCTCCTGGGAATGCCACCATGCCGTGTGCCCCGTAAGCACGCTCTCCTTCCGAGAAGGAGAGCCGTGTCACGGGTGAGCGCTTTCCACAGAGCATGCTCCCTCCAGTCCGGCGCCAGGGAGCCCTTCCCTCTTAGCTCCTTTTCACCCGGACACAGAGCTGCCATGGCACCCAGGGCATGTGGCCGTGTGGCTGCGCTCACGACATGGCTCACGGTGGGTGACACACAGCACCTCCAGACCCTCCTGCAGACCCTCCTCCTGTGCCCACCACACGCCCATGTCCTCTGCGGACCCGCGGTCCAGCGCACCGGGAGCCACTCACTGCCAGGCCCAAGTCCCCAGGGACAAAACGGAGGGGCCGGCAGGTGAACGCAACATGTACGCATCCCAGGCGTTGCAGCAAAACTGCTCTGTTGGGGGCACCACCGCTGGAGTGAGTGGCAAAACCCCACGGTCGAGTGCAGTGTGGTCGCTCCAGATGGGGTCCGTCTAAAGCTCTGCTCTCGCCAGGCGGAGAGGCCCCAGGTCACCCACCACGCCGGAGGGGCTCGTCCTCAGCCCTGGAGACTGCGCTGGGCACACTTGAACGATGGCAAACCATCATCAGGGGGCCTCAGAGGTGGTGTCCAGTGAGCCGGCGGGTTCAAAGGCAGCTGCATTGTGGTGGCCAAGGAAGAGGACCCAACATTCTCAAGGACCCCGTGCAACTGACCCATTGTCCCTGGCATCTGTATGGCCTTCCTTGGGAGGGATAGGATTTATAGCTGTCATGAGTTCCTACCTTCACCTGTCTGCGCACAGCCCGCAGCCCGTTTACCAAAAACACACATGTAATGACTGAAAATCTTCGCACATAATTTTTACTTGTGTTTCAACACACGCAAAAATACGCAGTGCGTAGACGTATTTTTAAAAGCCACGACCATGTCGGTGCACTCCGGCCTCCCTTCGGGGCAGGGTCCCCGCCCCACGATGCCCTGCATGACCCTTGCTCCCCGGGCCCTGCTGCCGTGCTGCCCGCACAGACAGGAGGCCAGAGCTGCTCGGGTGCAGCGTACCCACGGCAGTGCACGCGTGCCCCTGCGGTCGCCCTCGCACGTCCTGGTTCCTCCGCGGAGAGCTCCTTCCCCCCACGACTGCGCTCTGTGTTCACGGGCACCTGTGGTGCACAGCCACGTCCACCTGGCGGAGCTGGTGCCCACCCCTGCCCCATCTGGATCCCACCCCCCCACTACCCCCTCCCGCCCCCTCACAGCCCCCTTCTCTTTCCCTCCACAGTGTCTTCCTGTTCTCTTCCATCACTCCTTTTTATTTGTTCTTTTACCTTTCAGTGGTTTCGATTTCTCATGTTAGAGACGTGCGAGGTTCAGCCTCCCGCGCCTTCTCGGAGTGTGATGGCCCCAAGGCGCCTCTGTTCACCTACCCACGACCCACGTTCATCATCTCCAGGGCAGAGCGGCACCCCACTGTGTAGACACACCATATCTTCCTTATCCGTGCCCATGCCGGGGGACTTAGCGGCTGCTCCTAAGGTGTGCCCGTGTGGCTGCCGCGTGACAACTCTGATTCCCGGGTAGAGACCCGGAAGCCGGACAGCCGGACCCAGCGGCCTGTCTCTCTCAGTTTGCTCTGAGGTCTCTCCACGCTACTTCCCGTAGTGACGGGACCAGTTGGCGGTGCCCCCAGCAAGGTAGAGGAGCTCCTTTTCCCCACGACTTCCCCAGCGTTTCTCGTTCTTTGAGCTCCTGGCGCCAGCTGTCCTTGCTGGCGCAGGGTGGCGCCTCCGTGCGGCTGTGCTTGTGCGTGTCTCTCGTGACCGAACGTGTGGAACGTGTCCCACGTATTCGTGGGCCATTTGCACCGCTCGCTTTGAGAACGGCGTGTGCCTTGCGTTGCCCGTGTTGTGACTCAGCCCTTTCTTTCCTGTTCTGCGCACATTCTCGATGGCGGCCCTGCGTCTGGGAGTCAGTGCCAAAGCCTTTCCCACCGGTCGGCTCTCTTCTCACTCCTGGTTCCTTTGCTAGGCCGAAGCTCTTTAGTTGGGCGTGATCCCATTTGGCGATTCTTGGTGTTATCTCACGGACCATGGAAGTTCTGGTGAGAAATTCCTTGCCTAGGCCCCCGTTTCCAAGGGTTTTGCCTCCTTATCTTCCAGCAGGTTCTGGGCTTCCGTTTTAATACTTCAGTCTTTGATCATTTTGACTTGATTTTGGAGCGTGATGGAAAATGTGGGTGTGGATAACTCGTCCCCCCAGAACCGCCTGTGAAGAGCCTATCCTCACTTCAGTGTCTGGTCTTGGCGCCTTTGTTGAAAACCAGGTGGCTGAGGACGCTCACGACGGCCTTTGCTTCCCGGATGTTGCGCCACAGGTCCACATGTCTGTTTTTGTGCCAGTACCAGGCTTTTAAAATCACCGCTGCCTTGCGATATGATGTTGTGTTGTGATGTCCCCAGCTTTGGTCCTGTTGCTGACGATTGTGTTGGCTGCTCCCAGCCTCTTCTGGTTCTATATCAATCTTAGGATTGTTTTTCTCTACTTCTTTTTATTTTTTAAATTAATTCATTCACGTTTTGTAAATGCGTGAATTCCAAATTCGACACTGAGTCTGGGGAGCCAGTGAGCACCTTTGCCCCTCACTTTCCCGGAAGTTCACCCCTTTCCTGGCTGACCTTTGCCTCCCCTTCTGCCCTGTGATTCCACATGGAGTCAGCAGGGCTCAGTGAAACCGGCCCAGCACAAAAGGCAGACTACGGAAGTGCTATTTCTAGCACTAGGAAGCGTCCTTTTAATGTTTCATTTGGTATTGCATTGAATCTGCGCGTCTGATTTCAGTGTGGCCATTTTGACCGTACTGGTTCTGCTGATCCGGGAACACGAGGGGCCATCCTGTTTTCTAATGTTCTCTTCAGTTGATTTTTTTCAGAGAATAATATAACAGGTCTTGCTATAAAAGTCCTCCGTCTTGGACGGATTCCTCGGTGCTGAACGTCCTCTGGGGTCGCCGCGCGTGGGGCTCTTTCTCTGGGCTTTTTCTTTGTGGTGTCTCTCTTGCTCTACAGCCAAGATGCTGATTGCTGAGCATCGACTGCGTATCCTGTAAGGGGCTGAATTTCCTGAGTTCTGCTAATAGTTTCCTGGCAGAGATTTTGGGGTCTTCTATGCAAAGTAACATGTTGTCTGCAAACAAGCATTGTTCGACTTCTTCTGTTTCTATACCTATTTCATCCTCTCGCCTGATTGCCTTGGCCACGGTCTCGTGCGCTATGTGGCCAGGAGTGGTGACCGTGGGCACCGTTGTCTGCTCTCTGATCTCAGGGGAAATGCCTTCAGATTTCTCCTTTTCAATATCATGTTGACAAGAGGATTGTCATAAATTGCTTTTTTGACCTATTTTCAGGAGGTTTTTGTAATCACAAGTAGATGCTGAATCTTGTCAAAGGTACGTTTGTGTCTTACGAGATAATCACGTGGTTGGGGTCCTTGCTTTTCTTTATGTGGTGTATTACATTAACTGATTTAAGCATGTTCAATAATTTTTGCACCCCAGAGTGAAGCCAACTTGTTCGTGATATATGATCTTGTTAATAATTTATTGAATTCTGTTTGTAAATATCTCACGAAGAATTTTTTCAGCCTTTTTTTGGGTAAGAAAATTTTTATGACACAACATTTAACATTTTTTGTAAATGCATGAATTCCAAATTCTGTGACACATTCTCTTGCCTGACTGAGGAATTAGTCAGCACCTGTGCCCACCCCTTTTCCAGAGGTTCACTCCTTGCCTATCTGACCATGGGCTCTCTTTCGACCTGCCATTCATGTTGGGGCCTTTTTATGTTACTATTTTAGTGCGTTCCGTAAGAGGGACACTGTCTATCCGTCTCACTGAGCATCATTGACTCTTATGTGACCCCATCTTTGTTCAAGCGTTTCATATCTGTGTCTCTATGGCTGCAAAGTGCCCCATTGTGTACAGGTACCACACCTTCTTCAACCGTTCCTGTATGGATGGGCAGGCAGGCTGCTTCCAGGAGTTGGCTATTATGAATCGTGCTGCTATAAACACGGCTATGCATGTGTCTTTTTGGTTACGTTGACTTGATTTCTCTGGGGAACGCGCCCAGTAGGGCAGTAGCTGGATCGAATGGGATTTCCATTTCCAGCTTTCTAAGGAGCCTCCACACTGTTTTCCATAATGGACCAGCTTGCGCTCCCGCCAGCAGGGGTGTAAGGTTCTTTTTTTCTGCATCCTCACCAGCAATTGCTGTTTTTTGAGTTATTGATGTGGGCCGTTCTCACGGGGGTGAGGTGAAACCTCAGTGCATTTCTCTGACGGCCAGTGACAAAGCACACTTGCTCGTGTGCTTATTGGCCACTTGTGCTTCTTCTTCTGAGAAGTTTCCTTTCATTTCAGCTGCCCACTACTTGATGGGATCATTTATTTGGGGGGTTTATGCTTTTCAGTTCCTTGTAAGTTCTAGATATTGATCCTTTGTCTGAAGTGTTACTGGTGAACTCCTTTTCCCACTCCGTCTCTTCGCCTTGATGATTGTTTCTTTCACTGTGCAAAAGCGTTTTAATTTAATATAGTCCCATTTGTTGTTTCTTGCTGAGATTTCTCATGCAGCTGTTCAAAAAAAATCCATTCCTGCCCCCATGTCTTCCAGGGTTTTACCCATTTCGTCTTCCAGTAAG
>PVKB01008382.1:0-10015 GCA_004027205.1 Ctenodactylus gundi | reverse complement strand
AGCTGGGGAACGGAGCCCACTGAGCTACACCCCCAGCCTTTACTCACATTGTTGTGCAACCATCACCACCATCTGTCTTCCGAATTTGTCATCTTCCCACACTGAAACTCTATAATATTAAACAACCACTCATGCTCTGGAGGCTGAGGCAGGAAGATCATGAGCTCAAGGCCATCCTGGGCCACATAGTGAACTGGCTCACAAAAACAAAACAAAACAAAATAAACAAGTCCTGCTAAACTAAACGGTAACTTCCTTTCCCTTGATAATCACCATTCTCCTGTCTTTTTCCATGCATTCAACTATTATAGGCAGGTCACATAAGTGGAATCATACAATATTTATTCTTTTACATCTGGCTTATTTCGCTTGGCATAATGACTGCAAGTGTCATTCATGTTGTAGCATTTGTCAGAATTTTCTTATGTTTTAACGCTGAATAATATTACATTATACATTTATGCATATATAAAATTATGCTTTTGTGACTGAAATTTTCCACGGATGGTGTGGTTGCCTTCTCAGAGTGTTATATCCAAAGGCACACTGTGTTCATCTGTTTTTCACTGGCAGTGTTAATTTTGATAACCTGGTCAAGGGATTGTCAGATTTCTCTCCCTTGAACACAATAAGGAATTCCATAGAGGACACACCTCAAATCAATGCAAATATTCTCCTTTTTGTGGTAGAGAGACCATTGGAAGTCATAAGCAATTCTACAGGGGCAACACCTCAAGACCATGCAAATGTCCTTTCTGTGGTATTAGAAATCAAGCCCAGGCCTTCACACTGAGCTACATCTTCAGCCAATTTTTATTTTGAAAACATCCTTCTCATAAAAAATTCTTCGTTAAAAATTCCTCCTGAATTTGGTACCCTTTGATAATTTTTTCTGGAATCCATCTTTGTGTTCAGTGCTAGGGATAAAACTGTGCGCCTTAAGCATACCAAGCAAACACTACCACGTTGAGCTTTACCCACCAGCTCTTTCCAACCTTAACTGAGAGAGTTATAAAAGTGATTTTTTCAAGTCTAGAATTCTCAAAACATTAATAATTTGAACATGAATGTTCTACTTTAACAAAAAGCCTTTCAAATCCCTTGTTGATTGATTAGCAGCATACCCTCACACATCACATTTCTATTTTTCACGTATCAGAATTCATCACTAAAAAAACTGAATTCATCATGAATTAATTACTTCAGTGTTTAAATATTCCCAGATTTGGCCAAGGGGAAGCTCAGTTAGGCTGAATTCTATATACTTATGACATGCTCTTTCTGCTTTGTGTGTGTGTGTGTGTGTGTGTGTGTGTGCGTGTGCGTGTGCATGTGTGTGAGTGTGAGACAAGGTCTTGCTATGTCTACCAGGCTGGTACTTAAGCAATTCTTCTGCTTTAGCATCTCAAGTGGCTGGGACTATATAGATACATACCACCATAACTAGGTTATTCCTGTTGGGTTTTGTTTGTTTCTTTGTTTATTTTTTGAGACAGGGTCTTACTCTGCAGCCCAGGCTGGCCCTCAACTCACTATGAAACCCAGGCTGGCCTTGGACTCACCGCAATCCTCTTGTCTCAGCTTCCCGAGTGCTGGGATTACAGGCATGCACCACCATGCCCGGTTTATGTGGGGCTGGGGAAGCGAATTCAAGTACTTAGTGCTTGACTCAGTGCTTGCTAGGCTAGTGCTTTAACCACTGGGCTGTTCCTCCAGCCCCTGGGATTTTTTTTTTTTTATTTGCTTGGTTCTTTTTTTTTTTTTTTTTGTATGTTTCTTTTTGTTATTTTTTGAGACAGAGTCCAGCTTTTTAGTCAAGGCTGGTTGTGAACTCAGTAGGTAGCCCAGGCTGACCTTGAACTCATGGTAGTCTTCCTGCCTCAGCCTGCCAAGTGCTGGGATTATAGGCATGTGACACCATGCCTGGCTTATGTGGTGCTGGGGAATCAAACCCAAGACCTTATGCTTGCTACACAAGTGCTTTAACCTCTGAGCTACCCTCCCAGCCCTTATTCCTGCTGTTTCCCATTCTTTGCTTATTCATTTTTCACCTCTGGGCATTGAACCCATGGCCTTCACACTGAGCTACAACCCAGGCCTCCTGCCTCTTTGGAAGATGACCCAGGCTTATTCTGTCCCTATCTGGCCCAGCTCTGAAACTGGCCATTACTTTGAGATACTTCACTCCTTTCAGTGGGGAACCATATTACAAACCAAGATCTGGGTATGAGGACTGTTTATTGCTGGTTTTGTCATTGATTTTGTGTCCTTTCTTTAGATAGAGGTAGGAAATTTGCATATATACACATACGCATGTATGTATATGACTATATAAACATGAATATACACATATATGAGTATATTTCAGAAATCACAAGTTCATACCAATACTCATAGTTCCGGTCATTCTCACAGAGCTATCACCTGCCTTCTCCCACGTTACATGTGCATGTTTCTTTTTCCACCATGAGAACCCTAACTACATCAACACATTTACTTTGCTCAATCCTATGGTGCACGTAGAATCGTAGTTTCAAAATGGTTTTGCCCACATTACTGTCAAAACTGGACCTCCTAAGAAGATTTGGGGACTTGTCTGCCGTTCTGACTGCCTCGCTCTCCCGCTGCAGCCGGCACTGCGGCACTGCGATGCATAAGTCACTTGCATTAATCCCTTCCTTCACTATCTCCTTCCCTCCCTGCTTTAAGTGAGGTTACAGGATTAATTTGAAACATGATATGATTCATTTGTTTCAGCTTAACCTTTCCCCTTCTCATCTTTAGTGACCTATTTTTAATAATACAGAATATTAATAGGCATATGGAAATAAAAATTAGAGAAGCTGGTGGCAGTGTAGCTCAGTGGTACAGCTCTTGCCAAGTACGCATGAGGGCCTGGGTTCCATCCCCAGACCTCACATAAAACACACACACCAAAACAATACAGTAACAACACATACTCAGAAGTGTAACTTGTTCTCATAATGTTTCTCTACAATCTCTCCTCTGTTTTCTTGTTTTTTGTGCCTTATGTTTTTTATTTCAATGACAGGCAGGCATATGTGTCTATTTTGTCATTTTCCTTTCTTTGTTGAACAGGTGAGAGACCACGCTACATATACTCCTCATCGTGCTTCTCGCACAAAGCCATCCAAGCTTAGGACCACAGTGACACAACCAGTGTATCCCGGTCACAAATTAAGAAGATCCTAGGTGAGTTCTCTTTACAGGAGTTTGATTCATGAGTTGAACCAGCAGAGAAAAGAGAAAATTATTTGGGACAAGGGGGCCAGGATATGCAAAGGCAATGAAGTGTGAAAGTGCGCTGTGAGAAGGCCAGTGCCATGGAAGTAGAGGGTGTCTGTTGCAGAGGGCCTGAAGACAAGGCTGGCAGAGCAGGCAGAAAAGAGGCTCTAAGTTGCTGTAGGTGCCAAGAATCTGAGCTTTAGCCTAGGCAGGAAGAAGCCCTTGAAGATTGTTTCTCACACCCCTGATTAACGTAGTGATCAAATTTCATCAACTCCACTTCCACAAGGCTCCTTATAAAGGATAGTAATCAGGAGAGTCACATGATTATCATTAGATGAACCTGGCAACATTATATAACGTAGACTGGCATAATGGATGATAAGAATGGTAAAACCAGAGGCAGGTGAGGAGGCTGGGCAAATGAAAAGACAGTAGCAGGCAGATTGGACAGGAAGGGCTCAATGTTTGTGAGGCAGAATTAAGAAGACTTAGGTACTGAAACAAAGGAGACTTGGGTACTGATTAGATGTCAACCATGGAGAAGAAAGAAAAGCCTAGGACGTCTGTCCACTTCCTGATCTGGGAGATGATATTAGCTGAGGTGCTACTCATGGGGGAGGGACTAACAGAGCAGTAAGTTTGAAAGGAAACCAGTTAAATTTTGGACGTATTGAATTAGACTTGCCCAAAAACTCTAACTAGACTTTTTCATTAAAAAGTTGTGAAATAAAGGGGCCGGGAGCTACAGGGTACACACCTATAGTCTTAGTACTGTGGCAGCCTCAGGCAGAAGGATTGCAAATTCAAGTGCAGTTTGGGTGATTTAGCAAAATTCTGTCTCAAAAAATTAAAATACAAAAGTTGTGAGATAATATCTTAATTAAACATGGAAAGTGTCTCCCTCTTTAGTTTTCTTTTTTCCTGGAGAAAACTCAGGTCATTTGCATTGAACCACATACACAGTGCCACACTGCACGCTGACATAAGTACTGCATGTCACTGCTACCAGTGTCCACTGTCAAGGTATAATTTTTAAAGAATTAAAAATACACAAAATATAGTGAGGACCCATATGAATTTTACTTAAGTAATTAACAAACAAAGCAATATTAGGTTAGTTAATTCAAAGAAGAATTTGAAGGCGCATTCATTTGGTATATATATATATATATATATATATATATATATCAAATTATCACACCATTCCCCATAAATACGTACAATTAAAATAATAATTTATTTCTGAGGAACCAAGAAGGTGGGTCAAGGGGAGCAGAATAAGTGGACCTTCTGCAAGTTCACCCACAACAGTGCAGACATCAACCAGTTGTAGGATGTGTCTTATGAGCAGCTGATGTAGTGGGATGGTATAGTCCTAGATAACAGAGGTGGCTGAACCATGGTCTGCATGAGAGGCTGCTCAAGAGCCTGCCCGGGGCCAAGGTTCAGGTGCTCCCCTGGAAGAAGCCAGAGGTAGTGAGGACACACCTGCAGGGCCTAATCACATCGCCAGAGATTGTAGAGACCTTTTACAATGTAAAGAACTCCAAACAGGTGGAGATTAAGCCTGGGATGATAGACCCCTACCTGAGCGAGTTCTCCATTACCTACAAGCCTGTGAAGTGCATTGGAGCCATTACTCCTCTCCCTCTCTGTCCCCCTAAATACAGAGAGAAAGACAACAGACAGACAGACACACACACACACACACACATATACACACACACCTCTAAATTAATTATTTAAAGTAGAAAGACAGTGGCATACAGATATTGAAATAAAGAATTCTAGAATAAATTACTAAATTCAATACAATGTAGGGAAATACAACTCTTACTTTTAGGACTATCATTTTTACTGTCCAGAAAATATTTTTATCAAGCAAAAGTCGGTAACTTATGCAGACTTCAGGGACACTCGGCCTTAATTGGTGGTAAATAGTAGTCAAGGTGTGAGTGTAGCATAGTGATAAAGCTCTTGGGTGGCTGAGTGAGGCCCTGGATTCAATTCCCAATACCACCAAAGCAGAAACAAACAAACCAAAACAAAGGAAACCCAGCATCCCTGTGGTAAATAATAAGTCAAACTCCCCTACAGGATTCAATAATGTCTGAGCAAGCTGTTACATTATACTCCACTAAGATACGGAGAGGACACACTTTTGCCTTATTTATAAGTTTTGAGTAATTTTTCTTTTCCTCCCCATTTTATTGATGTGTATATATGCAATCAGCTATACATAATGTTTACATTGAACTTGGGTAGTTTGTGCATATATATATCCTAGCAAATTAAAAATCTTTCCACACTCCCTTTCTGACCCTCCCACACACCCCCTCCCCACTAGTTCCCATTACTTCCATTTAGTTCTATGAAATGACTGTGATCTGGGTTTCTCAGATTAGAGAAAACATTTGATATTTAACCTTCTGCCTCTGACTCACTTCACTGAGCATGATGGTCTCAAGTTGCCTCCATTTACCTACAAAAGCCTCCAACCTATCTGTCTTTATAGACGAGCAGTATTCCATTGCGTATAAATACCTCAATTTATGTATCCATTGATCTGTTGCTGGGTATTTTGGTGTCTTCCCCATTTTAGCTATTGTTAGTTGTGCTGCTGTGAACATGGGTATACATGTATCTCTGATTTATGATGCTTTTATTTTTTTTCTCCACATAAGAACATCTGTGCAAAGGTGGCCTCCCGAAACTGCTGCAAGTGCACATTTTAAGGTGTCAATGGAATGCTCCCTCTCACACTGCCATACTTCCGCTTGGAACCAGATCCATCAGTTTTCCCCGCCCACCTCTCCTTCCACGGATCTCTGAGGCTGGGGCAGGGAAATCAATACCCACAAAAAAAATCAAGTGTCATCATCTTTATTACCATCTCTCCCCGGGAGTGCCCTCAAGCCTCCTTTACAAAGGTGCCCTGTGCAACTTGACACTGATATCCCTCTAACTCATGAGGCAGGTCCTGGCATGGTCAATTCTAGCCATGGGAGTGATTAACACAAACCCAGAGACTCACAGTAGTCATCTTCTTAGGTGATTGCTGTCATTTCAGACGGTCATGGCGAACACCGTATAGCCAGTTTGCAAAGTATATAGGGCCATTGCCAACTCCAAAGGCAGCGCCTAGTCTTCACACTGCCCTACTAGAGACCAAAATGACTCCTTGATTTATCACTCTGCGTTGTTATTGTCATGATGTCTGGATTTGAGAGCACCTGAGCTCTGTGAAACAATCCAGACTCAGAGGCAAGCGAGTGGGTAGTGATTCTCTACTATCCTCTGCTCAGTGCCTGGCTGTCTTAGCAAAGCCCAACTGCCTAGTCTCACTTTCCACAACAAGTCCCAGAGCCTTGTAAGAAAGAATCAATGCTGGTGGCATCTTTAAGTTTATGTTTGCCTATTTTTCCAGGACCTGGATCCATAGCTTACTTGAGAGGGTAAAGAGCCCCAGGCTCAAAAGAAATGACAGTGACCTGGCTCTTGTTTTAGGAGAGCTCCTTGCCCTGCTTCTAGGAGGCAGGTGCCGACAGGAAACAGATGGCACACATGAAGGATTTATCTGAGGTGATTTGAATGAAGATGTATGCTGGACTGAGGGAAGCAATGGTGCCCACTGTCTCCATCCCTTCATTCTGGGGATTGAAACTAGGGCTTTTGCATTGAGCTGCATTTCCTCTCCTTCTTATTTATTTATTTTTATTTTGATACAGGGGCTCATCAAGTTGCTAAGTTACCCAGGCTGGGACTGAACTTTTGATCCTCCTTCCTCATTTCCCCTAAGTGCTGGGAAAGACTTTTGGGACTAGTAAGAGAAGGAAGTATTGTTTCTTATCCGGAAGAGTCATGGACAGAAAGCTCTACTAATGCTATGTGGGACATAGAGCTGTGAAAGAGGCAGGCCCAATATCCACCTATGGCCTTTGGGCAACCTGGCCCCTTCCACAGCCATTTTTGTGCAGGAAGGGAACAGAGAAAATAAATATGCGGACGGCTTCCCCTTCCCACTCTCATCTCGTGTCAGTGCCTGTCACCTGCCACTATTCAAACCTAACCAGAAGCCAATGGGTAAGGAAGCTCAGGAGATACAGGCCATAGGAGGGATAGTTTCCTTGGGCAAAAAGAAATAACTGAAGAAAATGGATTTTGGAGGTAAGTGGGTCCATGGAAAACACCTCTCGTGGGCAGAGCACTTGGTTTGCTGTCATATTCTGTCTGCCAGGTACATATGGGCTGAGGTAGGAATTGTGCCCCAATGCTGTTAGCAGGAGACAAAGAGGGACCCTAAGGTCTAGCTTCTTCAAGACATTTGTGAGGCAATGGGCTCAGGGAGATATTTATTTAGGGTAGTAAGATGCCCCCATAGGCAACAGGAGAACTCCAATGGTGGCTGAGGTAGGAAGGAGGAAGGAAGACAGTGAGAGAGGGAGGGAGTGGGAGAGTGGGAGGAGATAAAGGGGAAAGAAAGGAAGAGAAGAAAGGAACATGGAGGGAGAGAGGGAAGGAGAGCAAGCAGGAGAAGGAGGCAAGGATAAAGGAAGAAAAAGCTAACCTTGCAAGCATCAATTTGGAGAAAACAAACAAATGTATATAATGGAAAATCTTGTGACAGGAATCCCAAAGACAGAGAGGCAGTACAGACAAAGATCACAAGCTTGAGTTTGGAAGAAGGCAAACTTTGAGCCTCTCTTGTGTCTAAGATGCCTGTGCCTAGGCATCATGTAACAGTGTTTTCCTAGTATGCCGGTGGGGGTTAATTCTACAGTCCTACTCCCTCCAAAATAGATGACAAGGAGGCACAACTCTCTACCTTGAGGTTCTAGTCATTAAATTGGATTGAATTGCTAAAGTAGAACTAGAGGTTCCAATATGAGAGTGATTACAAGTATACAGGTTGTTACAGGAAAAATACAATGTAGCAAGAAAGTAAGTCTAGGGCTCCCAGGAAAGGCTGTCTCCCAGCAAGGGTTCTGGAGATGCCAGGTACAAGCTGCGATTTTCCTATTCTGCATAGGCCACAATGAGAGACACTTTCTCTTTGAAATAAGAACTATAGAAGTTCAACTTTAGGCCCCTGGTGCAGGAGGAGAGGGAAGATGTAGCATCAAAACCAATGCAAATCATCAATCTTGTTCGTATTGAAGATACATGCTATAGCGTCCAGAGCATGTAAACAAGTCTTATAGCCCAACAAAGAAAACACCCTACTGTAAACATGACCAAAGCATCTGAAAAGTAATTTCCCCAAAGTAGAGAAACAAATGGATAATAAGGACATGGAAAGATGCTCATCAGGCATGAAGGAAGTACAAACCAAAAACAAAATCAGAAACGGTCCAGACTCGTGAGGGTGGCTATCTAACAAGAAATAATAAGATAAAAAATCCCAGACATAACTGGTAGGAATGCAAAATGGTACAGCTAATTGGGAAAACTATTTGGAAATTCCTCAAAACAGTGAACATAAAGCTCAGGGCTGAGATGTAGCTCAGTGATTAAAGCGCTTGCACAGCAAGAGCAAGAGTTGAAGTCCCTAGCACTACATAAGCCAAGCATGATAACACACACCAATAATCTCAGCACTTGGGAGTTAAGGCAGGAGGATTGCCGTGAAGTCAAGGCCAGCCTTGGCTACATGGTGACTTCAAGATCAGCCTGGAATACAGAGAGACACTTTACCTCAAAAAAAAAAAAAAAAAAAAACACCAAAACCTAGAGCTCCCATATAACTCAGTAATTCCATTACTAGATATGTATATACCCAAAATAGCGAAGACATGTTTATACAAAACCTTATAGATAAATGTTCATAGTGGCATTTTTCGTGATGACTAATATGTGGGTACAAACCAGATGCCTAACATCTGATGAATGAATATACAAAATGTGCTCTATCCATATTTGGAATGCCATTCATTCAAAACAGGAATTAAGTACTAATGTTTCTTACAACATGGGTAAACCTTGAAAGCATTATGCTGAGAGAATCTGTTCCCAAATGGTCACAAATGGTACACTGTGTGCTTTCATTTCTACGAAATGTAAAGAATAGCAAAATTCACGGAAACAAAGAGTAAATTAGTGGTTGCCAAGGAATGGAAGGGAGAATTGAAAGGAACATGGTTTCTTTTTGTAGTTATGAAAACATTCAGGGATTAGTGGTAATGGCTATAAACACAGTGAATAAACAACTGAATTGTATGCCTAAAATGCTTAACATGGTGAGTTTCATGTTATATAAATTTTTCACAATTTAAAAAATACATAAAATAACAATGGCATTGTAGTAGAAACTTCTGAAACTCCCCAAATGCACGGTTACAAAACATTCATCAATTTATTTCCCGCTTTAGGGACAAGTAACAGTCAAAAACCATGGCAAAAAGCTCAGGCTAACCTCAAGATTGTTGCACAGCACACCATGTGTAGTCTGCACAAAACGCCAGGCCCTTGCTGAGGGTTAAGAGATGCATGAATGTTCATAGTGTGCTGGTCAAGCACTGTGCAAAAGTCAGGTGAGATCCAAAACCCATCAGGGTGAGTCCTCCAAGAGGGCCCAACCCATCGCCACCTCCAGGCAGCAACTCCCCTCCCACTAGAATGGGACGCTGACCCCTCGGCCCACTGGCCACATCCTGCTGGGCTGCTACACCACGGCCTCCCGCACGCCCTGTGCTACCCAGCAGCAGGGAAAGGAGGAAGCCCTGCTTCAGATCAGCATGCCCTCCAACGCCACCTAGAGGGACCAACT
>PVKB01008381.1:0-17367 GCA_004027205.1 Ctenodactylus gundi | reverse complement strand
GGGGGTGTGGTACGGCGGGAGGGCGGGGAGTCCTGGCGGGGGCGGAGTCCCGGCGGGGCGGGGCTAAGTCGCGGGGCTGCCCTCCGCTGGTGGGGCTAGCGGGGCCGGGACCGAGGGAAGCTGGCAACCCGGAGGGGCTGATGGCAGGAGCTGAGGACGGGATTGGGAACCTCAGGAGTGTGACTGACGGTAATTCACGCCTGCTTCGTGTGCAAACTAGAAAGCTGTTTATTCCGGTTTATTACCCCCTTTAAATTCGTGATTCTTTGCGCAGCGCAGGAGCGCGGAGACGCGAAATCTCTCGGCATTTGTCTCCAAGGGAACCCCGCCAACCTGGGGACGCTGGGGACTCGCAGGGAGGCGTGAGATACTGGCAGGGAGGCGCTTTCCAAGGGCGTGTGAAGAGGGAAATTTGGCGCTGTGATCCTGAGTTGTGCTAGAATGGCCAACTCTTTGAGCTTGGGACGGTGACCCTGGCGGTGGTCACCGCGGTAGTCACCCAGGTGGTCCATCGCGCTGTGTGGACCCTGACGTTTGCTAAAAGTCTCCCTGGCCAAGTGTATTCCCGTGGGCGAGGCTATGATTTCTTAAAGAGAGATGTTTCCTGAGAAAATGCCATCCTGTGGGTGGGAACTGGGATGGTAGGTGCCCTTGAAAAAGTTTCAGGATTTTACCTTCCTGGGATCTTTGAAACGTTTTTAGATAAAGATCAGTTTTAGAATTTTAAAAACACCTTTCATTTTAATAATATAAATAATGTTTAGAAAAATAATGTGTATATTGAACCATATACTTTATTTAATGGAAAACAAAAAATGTGGGTTTTTTCTCCTTGATCACTTCCAAATATGATCATATGTCTCAGTAACTGCTTAAGGTAGTTATGTACTAATTACATAAATTGTTTTCTTTTCAAAGCCATGTACATTTCTTACACAGTTTTTTCTTTACCAAGGATTTAACTGATTTGCTTTGTACTTATTGCTACTATTCAGAAATATTGCAATAGGTTAGCTAAATATTCATGGCTTATTTTTTTCTTCATATTTCCCACCCAGTTTTTAGAGGCCTGTGCCACCTGGCCTAGGTCATGGCTGATTTTTTTTTTCAATTTGTTCAAACATCCAAACACAATTTGTCAGTCCTCCCCTCTGTGTCTCTGATTGGACTTTACAGTTCTGAGTCTTGTTTTTTTGTTTGTTTTTGTTTTTTGTTTTGTTTTTCCCCCTCTCATTTGACTATTTGGGGCCAAATAGGCCTTGCTAGCCTGAAAATTGACTTCTTTCCTAATTTTGGAAATTTTTTTCTGCTATGAGTTTTTTGAGACATGGTCTGATTCTGCAGTCCAGATTGGTCCTGAACTATGTAGCTCAGGCTGGCCTCAAAACTCTTGACAATCCTGTCTCAGCCTCCCAAGTGCTAGATCACAGGCATGTGCCACCACATCTAGCTTTGCTATGATTTTTGTAAACACAATTTTTATGTCATTTGTTTGATATTACAGTTTTTCCTTTCTTTCTTCACTATTTTCAATAGATTTTTCCAGAAAGACATTTTTTTCACACCACTTTTGTGTGAGACAGGAATGCTTCATACATCTGTGAATTCAAAAAGTACCTGGGATGTCTAGTCATGGCATCAGAGAGGGTCAGAAATAAAGCCCATTGAGGAGGTGTGGCAAAAAGCTTCAAGTACCAAATGTTTAAAACACTGTCTTACATTCCAGCTGATTTTCCTTAGCTATGATTCAACTGTTTCCACTTCCATCTATTTAGTTCTGCACTTCAGGAATTTGAATGCCTGAAAAGTACCTTTTAGCTCTGGGGTTTTCTTTTGTTTTGTTTAAGCTATGAAAGAGCTTCCATTTCCTGCTTCATTCCATGACATGTCCCCTTACTGTGTCTCTCTGACTTGACCTGTTTTCATGTGGGTCTGGTGAAGTGATTAAGTTCACCTGGAAGGTACTTTCATTTAGACCTTATTTTTTTTCTTCATCCAGAAAATAATACCATCAAGATTTAGTGGGGTGGAGGAAGACTTGAATTTTGTGCCCCTGAAGCACAAAAATCAATCTTTGCCCAGAAGTATTTGCCAAATGTACAAAACAATGCCTGGCCAGTGGGAAAAGGACAGGCACAGTACAGGGTCTTCCACCAGAAGCCACACATTGTAGGCTTCACCGTTCACCTGGCAGCAAACACCCAACACATGTCAGTGTGAACAAGGAAATCCGAAAGCACTAGAGTATCTCTGGTGGACAGGAGCAAAGTTAGCACGCTGTCATGCTGTCACACTCAAAGGGCAGTAGAGTGAGAGAAATGCAAAAAGAATGAAGGGTCTTAAGAGGTGATCAGGAACCTTTTGTCACAGAATCCAAGAGAAGCTACTCTCTGAATTGACAGGAGCAGGGAAGAGGGATAGAGACCCTATGTGCCTTGCCTCCTTTCTGTAAAAAGAGTTGATCGTCCCTGTTCGTCTGGAGCTGCATACACTGGGGGATTAGTGTAACTACTTAAGCTAAGTGCCCTGAAACCAGAAAGTCTCAGGAGGCAACTGTAGAAGATGTGGTCATCATGGTGGGGAGCCTTTCCTTGGCTAGTCTCTGCAGGTCAGGCTCAGGAACCTGAGTGGTAGGGTATTTTGACATCTCTAGAAACACACTGCCAGAGCGTGCCATCACCTTTCATCTTCAATCCCAGTCTAGCGTGTGCCTCCACCTCCCCGTGTGCCTACCTCCTTTGCCATGTGTCCCCATCAAGGAAGGTACTGGTCACAGAGTTTATGAATTTTTGGTTGACACCACCACTCTGGGACTTGATGTTTTTTTTAATCACACCTTCCTCAATGGGTTTCACTTATGATTCTGAGTGATCCCATTTGCAGCCACCCTAGGCACTGTTGGAATCCACTGTGAAATCTGCCTACATAACACCCTGTGATCAGGAAATCTGTGGGTGACAAAAGCACCCCAGAGGCCTGGTGACTCTTGTAGTAAGTGGGAGAATGTCCTGCCCCACACCCTGCTCAGATTCCTGGTGTTTCCAGGGCCATAATTTAGGTGAGTGGGCCACTGGCCTGAACTTACATCACAATGACCACTAGGGTTGCTAAGCAACATGTTCCCAAGGACGTGAGCAGAGCACCCTGAATATGTTGGATCTTGGAAGCTAAGCAAGATGGGGCTTGGTTAGTATTTAGGTGGGAGAAATCCCTATGCTGTCTTAATTTACTCCTTCAGCATGCAAGGTCTGGGTGGGTCTTTAGTGTAAATCTGTTACTGGTTATGGTGTTCTTTTCTTTAGGCTTTCAGGTTTTGGTCTTTGAGGATGAAATTCTGCCTACCCAGGAACAGGAATGGGCTTTTAGGTTGGCAGCAGTCGTGTCTTCCTGTTTCAAGGGCACCTGACTTGGAGAAATGTTCAGAGAGAGAGAGAGAGAGAGAGAGAGAGAGAGAGAGAGAGAGAGAGAGAATTAGGAGACCAGAGTTTGGCAGAAGGAATTCTCTTTGCACCATGCTGTGCTCGGTCCATGAGCACCCAGATGCAGTTACAGCGTAGCACCATCCAGTTGTTTCCTACTTCACCAAATGAAAGTCCAGAATTGCTGTCTCACAGGGCAAGACCAAAGAAGCAATGGAAGGTGGAGAGGACTTATCTCCAGTTCACAAGTGTCTAACTTTTTCATTGCTGTGACTCAATAACCAACATCCACAAAATTAGGGGCAGAAAGGTTTATTTTAGCTCAGTTTCAGAAGCTCACAGTCTACTCAGCGATGGCTGTAGAGAATCCTGCTGGTGGAAATGCACAGAACAGTGCACATCTCTGGAGAACTCCAAGCAAACGGCAAGACATCTTTTTTTCCATCTTTAGGACCATCTGCATCTGTTCCCGAGATATGTTCTCCTGAGCCACGTCCCTTTCCTCTCTTCATGTTATCCTTCTTGAGGCCATAAGGATTGTAGTCTCTCACGTCTATTGGGTTTTCTTTGCATTATAGACTTTAAAGGCCTTATCTACAGAGATGGATTCATTCCTATAGCTTTCCACAAATATGAGTGCTGCTTTGCCCTGTAAAGGTCATGTTAATTATCCTCACATTGTCTGCAGTATCTGGACTGACATCTGTACCTTTATGATATGGCTAGTAAATCTTTTCTAGAAATTGAGTGGTCCTGAGCTGCCTTCTGCCTAACAGCTTACCCAGAAGTCACATTTCTCAGCTTTGGTACCCTTTCTTGAGTCATGCCAGAACCTATTGCTCATAATTAGCCAACACAGTTCTTTCCCCAATGTTTGGATCACAATCACGTTGCATGGATGGAATGGCCCATATAGGACTGGGGTTTCTTGTAGGATTTTCTTCATGGAGGTCTCATGCCTCCTAAATGGCTTTGCCTATCACTAGTCTTCTTTTTTTCATCACTTGGGAGAATAGTCAGAAAAGCCTGAATATTTTCCCAAATAGGGTGATGAGTAGCAAAAATACAAACAAATCATTTTCCATGTGTGAAGCATCTCTATATGACTGTCTCAGTCACTTTCTCATTTCTGGGACACAATATCCAGCACCCACAACTCAAGGGAGAAAAAGTTTATTGTAGTTTATGGTTTTGGACAGCCTGCAGTGTTGGAAAGGCATGGCAGAGGGCCCCACTGGAGAAAAACTGCTCACAGCATGGAGGAACAGGAAACAGAGACAGCAAAAGGAGAAGGGGAGAGCTAGCAAGGGAGGCATGTCCTTCCAGGTGATGCCCCAGTCAGCCCGCACTCCTGACCAGGTCTCACCTCTGAGCAGCAACACAGGAAATCAATGGAATAATCCTCATGACCAAATCTCCTTCCAGACACATGAAGCTCCTGTGGGACATTCCAGATCCAAACTGTAACAATGATGGATCAGGGTTCTTTCAGCTTTATAAGTCAGACATCGAGAGTGGACTATAAACCCAGAAATATCTGCTGACTAGCCACCCTGATTCAAATCTTCAAGTGGGTGCTTCTTTAGAAGATACTGTCCTGCCCAGAAATGGGAAGCTCCCGGCCAAACCGAGTGTCCCGCCAGGTCCTAAAAGGGGAGTCCATTTCTGCCTTCCATTCTTCTGGTGGAGAAGCTGCAACTCCCGTGGCTCCTTCACTGTCCATGCAACTGGGGTGTCCAGTCACTTCCAAAATAACTAGCAGTGGATTCAGAGTATTTATACAGTTAATTTCTTCATTTTCTTTCTTCTCCTGAGCTCTCCCACCTGACAGGAGGTAAAATCCTTTATTCCCTTCTGTCTGAATGACCCACTCATCTTCCTCCTCCTTCCTTTCTTCAGTGTTTGTTTTAAAAAACCCATAAAGTCTTGAATATAGGAAACTTCACCCCATTTAACTGATTTCTTGCTTAAAAAAGGCTGTGATTGCAAAATATGACAAATATGATAACGAGCCAGCAGGTCTAAGATATACTTAGGCCATGCAGTGTTATAGTAGTTTATCAGCTTCTTTTTCTTTTTTTGGTCACAGTATCCTGGTGGATATTTGTCCTGATATTTGTCATGTGACCCAGAGGGCTTCAACATGGTAATGAAACTCAGGTTCCTGTTCTAGAAATAAAAGTGGTTATAAGAAGAGAAAGAAAACTGAAACTAAAGCAAATCAAGCGAGTACTCCAAACCAACAAAACAAATGCCTGAAAAATTTTCTCCCTCTGAATCTCTGCAGAGATTCAGAAAAGACTTACTCAAAGCTAACTAGATTGTTCGGGTCCAAATGGCCCCAAATGGAGAATACATCTTTATGCCAACTGGTACTACTAAATTATCCAAGAGAATATCTAACCTGGACCTGGGAGCTGAAGCAGGAGGGTTGCAAGTTCAAAACCAGGCTAGGCAGGCCCAAGCTCACGGTTAGGTGGCTTAAGACCTTGCCTAAAAATTAAAGCTAAAAAATGGGCTGAGCATTAAGCTCAAAATGAAATCTCTGGGCTCAATCTCTACTACCACATACATAGAAAAAAATTCTTAATGGCTGTCCTTTAGCCCCATCAAAGGGTGGAGACACGGGATCCCTGGGGTGCACTTTCCAGTGGGAAAGCAGAAAGAGACTCTTAACCCCCCAAACCACCTTTTTTTTTTCCTCAACGAAAGTAATTATAGGCAGCTGATGCCATGAACAGGAGAAAAGGGAAAATTCCCAGGGTGCAAAAGTGCCCTTGGCAGCTGCTAGCATGTCTCTGGAGTCCTGACTGTGGTATTAGCTAGCCACAGTACTCAGTCCCTTTTCCCAAGGCTTGCCTCTCCAGTGGGAACCAAAAGATTGCTCAGGAGCAAGACTTACCTTCTACTTTCCTTCTTCACCAACCTGTTAGCAGCTATGTAGGTCCACATGCTCAGGTTCTTTTGCTTGCTGCTGACTAAATCAAGGCGGCCAATTGTTTTGGTGAAAAGAAAAAGTCTTTATTCAAAGCTAGCTCCAAGGAGATGAGGAGCTTATCACCCAAATCACCACCTCACCATGTACAGGTGTGTTAGAGTCTTTCAGAGCAAGGAATAGCAAGGAGAGGGAATACAATGAGACAACAATCATGTCCAGGCTTGTCCTATCCCTCCTGGGACCCTATCTCTCCCTCTCTTGCCTGGCTCCAGCACTACATGCTCTGTTCATTCATCTGGGCTGGAGAAAGTTGGGGAGCAATTTATGCTTTAAGTCTGAGGAAGTTTAGAGATGCCACTTGTCTATAAAGAAAAAAAAAATCTAACTCTCAAAGCTCCATTTTGCCATGCCAGTCACATACCTTGCAACACGTGAACATATGCATACTGAAGCTTTGTTGTTTATCTGAAATGAAAATTTAAGTAGATGGCTGTACTTTAACTAACTGCCCGGGGAAAAAAAATCCTGAGACACATGCTGGGTGGTATCACAACAGAAGGTTTCATTCCACATTCATTTTCCATTGCTGTTTGTCATGTGACCACAGGGTCTCAACTCATTTCAGTACATCTGCTGTGATGTTACTGCTGGCATATGAGCTAAAAGTAGCCTTCATATTATACACACTGAAGTTAGTAATGAAGACTGGAAATTACATTTTAAGAATAACTTATATGGCAACATAATACAAAATGTATTGTTTAAACTCTTGAAACTCACTATGAACTCATTAAGAAAGAATTCCCACTGCTTTTTAAATGTAGAGACCAGAGGTAACAATAACATGGCTGGGGACAGAGAATAGGGACAGTGTAAGTATAATTTAAATAGACAATCTACAGACAGAGTTAGCAAACGCTAGAGAGGGGTAAGGCCAAGACCTTCTTGGGATGATTCTAGCTGCAAAAGCAAAGAATATCTAACTTAGGGTCAATAGAGAATTCTTTTTCAGAAAACAAAATGAATATATGCAGAAAACACTATATAAACCAAGTAAGATCTTTTCAATGTTATCAAATAAACTTAGCATAATAACTTTATAATTCATACAAAAATAAAAGCCTGAAAGAATGCATAGACAACAGCAATATTTATTATTCATCCATTAAATGATGTTTAAGTACCAACTTTATATCATACTTCCTGCAAAATACAACTAATTCTTTCAGACACAAGCAAACAGTTCATTCTAGGAAACTCAGTTTGGTGACAAAGCCAACTTTCACTGTTACCTTCTCATTCTACATGCTAAGAAAACACGCAAATCTGTCTGACTTCAGTTGCAACCACCATTCTTTACACACCAACCTTCATACACCACTTCTTTACAAAGGACCTAGGAAATAACCTTTTATCAGTGATTTTCAATTAATTTTGAATACACCACCTGGTCCTCTTTTTGTCTGGGGGGGGGGTGTTTCTGGTGGCACAGAAGATTGAATCCAAGCAATTTGTACTGAACTATACTGCCAAACCTCTTTCATTTTTTATTTCATTTCAAGATAGGATCTCATCAAGTCGCTTGGTTTCCTGAGCTGCGCTCAAATTTGCAGTCCTCCTACACTCAGCACCCAGACTGCTGGTATTCCAGGCATGCACCACCATGCCCAGCTTTTCAGGTCTACACTTCCTGAGATAGAATAGTCTAAGATGAGAAAACCAAGTGTCCTGAATATTGGGCTAAGCTTAAGGCCTGTGCTGTCTGTTCTTTCTTCTTCATGTGTTATGATATATATGATTGGGAAGCAGATGAAGGATATTTTACTCTTGGGAAAGTGAGCACAGAATTCAAGGTTGTTCTTGAACTCTGGAAATTACAGTTCTATTTACATTAGGTATGAAATCTGACATCTCTAAAGTATGGAATCAGGTATCTCTAGGTCACATTATAGTTGTTGTAGACATTTTAACATATCATTTATACTTGTCATTACTCTGAACTCATCATTACTCCAAAAAGATTCATTACAATATTCTTCTATATGTTGATAAGGTATGTAAATTGCTAGGCCTCAAATTTTTAAGAAAAATTTAGTAAATATAATTAAATATGAATTATTACTTTGTAGTTCTTTGCATTTTATTATATGCATTTAAGAAAATTCCTGGAAGATAGTACAGGCTTCACTAGAATGCCAAAAAGATTAACAGTACAAAAAAAAAGTGAGAAAGTACATGTATGAACACACTTTAATTCCAGCATTCTGGGAGGCTGAGGCAGGAGGATCTCAAGTTTGAGTGAGTCCAGGCAACTTAAGAATTCAATGAGACCATGTCTCAAAATAAAAAAAAAAAGAGTGAGGGTGCAAATACCCTGGCTTCAAATCCCCATATCAACACTTACACCTCAGAAACGATTCTATTTCTGGATAATGTAATTATATAAGAAAACAGAGCCCAGTGTGGCACACACCTATATCAGCACTAAGCGGGCTCAGGCAGGAAGATTTCAAGTTCATCTGCCTGAATTTAGGGAGACCATGTATCAAAACAAAAATAAGAAAGGAGGGGAAGTAGCTTGTTGGTAGAGTGCCCTTGGGTTCAGTCCCCACTAATATAAGCACACAACTGAGCTACAAAACACGGAAAGAGGTGAGGATAGGTGATACAACTAACAGTGTATTTGGTAATCCAAAATGATCCCATAAAGAAAATAATTAAAAAACGGACAATACAGTAAACTAAGTACAAAATATACAGAAAAATAAATAGCCCTGAAATATGCAATCAATCAGCTAGACACTAGAGTGCAAGAACTCTTTAATGACAGCAAGAACACATAGAAAATACTCAGAAATTACCTAATTAACAAATGTGTAAAGACATAAGAACATAAGATGCAATTAAGTATAATACATAGTAATAATACCACTGTGTCTAGATTTTTAAAATTTAAATATAAAAATGATGTTTAGTCATTTCTAGTTTAAATTTGAAAGTAAAAAACACTCCAGAGGATTTATTTTTAATCAAAAGGTATGGAACAATGGGTAAACCAAAAAGAGCCAGGAACTTTCTGCAATATTAACAGTAATGCAGTAGTGAGGCCTAGGCTAATTACTTATATCAAAATGTACTATAAAGTTATGACTTCAAGCTAAATTTGATGACAATGCAATAAAAAGACTGGCAGTTCAACAGGACAAAATGATAGTCAAGACACAAACAGAAGTGGGCCCAATGGCACAGGCCTGTAGTCCCAGCACTCTGGGAGGCTGTGGTGGGAGGATAGGAAGTTCAAGCCCAGCCTGACTAACTTAGTGACTCAGCGAGACTCTGTCTCAAAATCAAAAATAAAAAAGGGCTGGGGATGTAGTTCAGGGTGATACACTTTGGCTTGATCCCCAGTCCAAGAGAGAGAGAGAGAGAAGAAAGAGAGAAAGAAAGGTCAAACATATATTGAAACTTGGCTTATAAAATAAACTTCAGAGTTAAAACTGACAGGACAAAGATAATTAAGTATGTAGTACCTAGACAAAGGTAGCCATTTGTGAAAAAATCCCTGCCTAACTCATTTTAACATCCAAAACTGAATGAATAAAAATTTAAATCACAACCGTAAAAGAGAGAAACATGGGATCCAAAAATATGGGAGTGGAAAAATGATTTATAAACTTAACATCAAAACAGAGGCCATCTAAGAGAGTTGATAAATTTACAACAAAAACTCTCAAATTTCTCAGTGGAAAATAAGCCTATATACACACACAAAAATAAGATAAAAAACAAACCAAAGTCTAGGGAAGAAAATCAATATCCTTCACATTTAAAAATCTTATAGAACAGTTAGCACTACCAATCACCCAACAGGAATAACATTAAAAGATATTTCACAGAAAAAAACAGTATAAAAATTAGGCAAACATATAGCAGAAAAATGTGAATTACACACAGTATAAAATACAAGTTAAAAGTATAACAACATTTTCCACTTCACAGACTGAAAAATAAAATCAGAGTTTAAAAAATGATTTTGGCAAAAGTATGGGGAAATGGTCATTTTACTACATTGTAGAAAGAGATATAAACCAGTAAAACTAAAGAAAGGAAAAGTTCTCTTACAAATGCACATATGTACTAAGTCAGCAAATCCACCTCAAGAGAGAGAGAGGTTTAATATCTATTTGCATATAGAAGCTAAGAAATATATATACAAGGACAGTCATCTCATTTTTATTTCAAAAGATAAAACCCATTTATGTACCTCATGTGGCACATGTCTACAAGGTAACACTGAACACCCACAAGGCGGTTGCTCAACAGTCTCTTCTATACTTTTCACTTTCTATACGGAGATGTTCTCGAGAAAATCACATTTTTTCAAGAATCTGTAAAGCTCAGACAACTAGTTAAGAATAAGGGTTACAATTACCCAAGTATTTGCCAACTGTTTAAAAGGTTACATAAATTTTTGCATCCTGTTTACTTTTTGCTTCTAAGCTATTATTGACTGTTTCACATTTTAAAATTCTGTATCACCTTGATATAGATGATTTCCTCATTGATTTCAGCTTCTGGGAAACATTTCCTACTAGACACTACAACAGCATCCCCTAGTTATCAAAGATGAAGTTTTTAAAGAAATTCATTTCCTTTAGGATACTTTCTTTCTTCAGTGGTTACTCCTTAGTATTATTTAAAAGTATATTTTTAAACCACGAGGAGACCTCTAGTAACACCTAAGTGAGACACTGTGTAATGCAAATTATTTCTTTATAGTTGTTGTACAGTTCAAGATATGATAATTACTTATATAAAAAGGTCTCTTCATAAACTTGGGGGACTCGAAGCATGGCAAGTTTTGTCTTGTTTGTTTGCCTACCTGGGGACTAAGCTGTATTCCCAACCATTCTGTATTTTTAAATTTTTGAATCAGGGTCTTATTGAGTTCCTAAGTTGCCCATGCTGGACTCCACATTGTGATCCTTCTGCCTCAGCCTCCCAGAATGCTGGGAATACAGACCTGTGCCACCACAATATGTCAGATTTTTAAACAGCACTCTATGCAAGTATTCTGTTTGCAGAACTTTTCCCCTATTTGACAGAGGTATGGGTAATAAATGACTCGGTGTGTCTATCTTTTCTGTTTATAGTTTATCAACTTTATTTATTTATGTTTATGTATTTAGTCAACTTTGAGCTACATCCCAGATTTTACTATGGAGACTTCTCATTCTCTCATATCTAAATAAACTGTCATTTCAGATTGCATTCTGCATGTAAACCAAAAATTACACAGATATGATGGTGTTTCTAAATTGCAAAGTTTTTTAAAAATTCTTTTTTCCTCATCTAATTGTCCTATTATCATAAGATGCATATTGCTTTTGGGAATCTGCTGTAGACATATAACTTACCATCTTTAATTTTTTTTACTTAATAAATTCATACAAATACTGTCTTTCAAGAGCAAATTTTCTAATTCAATTTAAATAAGTTTAAATGAATAGACCCTCATACTTGTTGTGGTCTAGTAATTTTATTTTTCAGAATAAATTATCATAGATTTGATGTAGGACAATTTATGATGGTAGATTTTATCCATAAAAGTTACAGGGTTAAATTTAATATAATTATTTTTAAAACACTAATAAAGATAATAAAAAGGATGAGATATAGCATGTACTAAATAATTTCTGCTTGCCAGTAACTGTTCCAAAGGTCTTTCATGAATTTAGTCTTAATGATAACCCTACTACCCAGCAGTATCTGAAGCACACAAAGTTTAAACTACTTGATAATAAAGACAAATGGCAAAAGGTGAAGCTACAGAGATGCCGAAAACAGTTCATGTTATAGGTAAAACCAGTTAATATTCAGAAATCAACATTGTTGTTTTCTCTATATGCCACTCTCTATAGTTATTTGATCAAATATAATATTTTAGTGGTCACAATATATGTAGTGATTTTTAATCTTTTTAGGTATAAACTGTTACCTAATAAAATCTGAGTTATGAGCAAATGAAATTTACAATTACTGGGCCTTTTTTTTTTACCTCTCTCACAAATTATTTGCTATTCAATAATGGACAGCTGAAGACTCAAGGGCTTCCTGTTGTATTCATATTCTGAATCAAGTACTATTCATTACAATATGAGAATCATTCTATACACATACCTCACTTTTATAAGGCATCTCCCCAGTATAGACTGTTGTAAAAAGATAGCTGAGGAAGCCTGGCCTGGTGGCACACACATATAATCCTAGCACTCAAGGAGGCTGAGGCAGGAGTATTACAAGAATGAACCTAGCCTAGGCAACTGGGCAACTTAGCAAGACCCTGTCTCAAATTAAACAATAAAAAAGACAGGGACGTAGCTCAGTGGGAAGGCCTTGGCTTCAATACCCCATAACAAAGAAGGGTATATATCTGAGGGACAAATAAAATTATGTCCTGTATATCTGATATATGTAACTTTTCTTTCCAATATGTATTTGGTAATGTTGAGTAAGGACTGGTAATTAAAGGATAAAATTTAAGCATATAGAATTTCTCACCTCATGTGTGTATAGCCTGGTGCTTTTTCATCTGTGAGAGACAAGTAAAGGCCTTCCCACATTCCTTACATCCATAGGGTTTCTCACCTGTGTGAATTCTTTGATGTTGAGTCAGATGTGCCCTCTGCCTAAAGGTCTTCCTACATTCCTGACACTCATAGGGTTTCTCACCAGTGTGAATTCTCTGGTGCTGAATAAGAGTTGAACAATCAATAAAGGACTTCTTACAGTCCTTACACTCATATGGCTTCTCACCAGTGTGGATCCTCTGATGTCTACTAAAGTAGGAAACACAAGAGAAGGTCTTTCCACATTCCTTACATTCATACGGTCTCTCACCAGTATGAATTCTTTGATGCTGAATGAGATGTGCTCTCTGTCTGAAGGCTTTCCCACATTCCTGACATTCATAGGGCTTCTCATTTGTATGAGTTCTGTAATGTTGAATAAATGTTGAGTAACAGAGAAAAGCTTTGTCACAAACTTTACATTCGTAAGGTTTTTCACCAGTGTGAATTTTCTGATGTTTATTCAGGTTTGAAAGCCAAGTGAAAGCCTTTCCACATTCCTTACATTCGTAGGGTTTCACACCAGTATGAATTCTCCTATGCTGTTTAAGAGTCGAGCAGTTATTAAAGACCTTCCCACATACTTGACACTCATAAGGTTTCTCACCTCTGTGAATTCTCTGATGTCTATTACAATCAGAAAAGCAAGAAAAGGTCTTCCCACAGTCGAAACATTCATAGGGTTTCTCACCACTGTGAATGCGCTGATGTCTAGTTAGATGTGCACTTTGCCTGAAAGTCTTTTTACACACCTGACATTCATAGGGCTTTTCATTAGTATGTGTTCTCTGATGTTGAAAATATGTTGAACAAGAGATAAACGCCTTCCCACACTCGCTACACTCATACGGTTTCTCACCAGTATGAATCCTTTGGTGTCGAACAAGAGTTGAACAATTATTAAATGCCTTCCCACATTCTTTGCATTCATAGGGTTTCTCACCAGTGTGAATTCTTAGATGTCTGTTAAAGTCAGAAACACAAGTGAAAGCCCTCCCACATATGCCGCATTCATATGGCCTCTCACCACTGTGAATTTTTTTATGTCTAATTAGATGAGCACTTTGCCTGAAAGTCTTTTTACATTCCTGACATTCGTAAGGTTTCTCATTAGTATGGGTTCTCTGGTGTTGAGTAAGTGCTGAGCAATTATTAAATGCCTTACCACATTCCTTACACTCAAAAGGCTTCTCACCTGTGTGAATTCTCTGATGCTGAATAAGGGTTGAGCGACTATTAAATGCCTTCCCACATTCTTCACACTCATAAGGCTTCTCACCACTGTGAATTTTCTGGTGTCTAGTAAAGTCAGAAACAGAAGCAAAGGCCTTCCAACACTGGTTACATTTATATGGTTTCTCATCAGTATGAATCCTTTGATGGCGAGTGAGATGTGCACTGCGCCTAAAAGACTTCCTGCATTCCAGACATTCATAGGGTTTCTCATTACTGTGAATTCGCCTGTGTTGAATCAGTGTTGAACAGCAGATAAAAGCTTTCCCACACTCTTTGCATTCATATGGTTTCTCACCAGTGTGAATTCGATTATGCTGAGTAAGGAGTGCACGCTTCCTAAAGCTCTTTCCACAGATCTGACATCCATAGGGTTTCTCATAGTTTATTTGATATTGACTAAACTGGAAATCGTAAGTAAATTCTCTGCCACATTCCTTAAATTCATCATATTTTTCTTCAGTAAGATTTTGCTGGTGTGTCATCTGATTTGTGTAAAACATAAAAGCATTTCCACATATTGCATCAAGTTTTTCACTGGCATGAATTCCTCCTTGCTGAGCAGGCTTTTCACAATTTTCCTGCGCATTGTCTTTAGTAACAGTGTGAGTTGTTTTACTTGAAACAAGGGATGTAGGCTGAATTAATTCAGTTGACAGTTTTTCAAATGGGACTGTCACATATCGAAAGCATTCCTCTTTAGATTCCTCTGGGCTCTCAAAGGGTCCCGCAGAATTTCGATCATTTACAGAATAAGATTCTTCAAGGCAAGTACTTGTGATTCTTTCCATTGTTTCTAAATGTAATGGTCCCTTCTTAAAACTACCATTCTTAAGAGTTAACTCCTTAGTTTCATACCCAAGTAACAAACCTAAAAGAAAATATATTTTCCTGTTAGTAGAAACAAAATTTTAATGTGAAAAACAATATATATGCTCTTAAGAAGTGAATGGCCAAGATAACTTTTAAATATGTCATTCACTTTAGAAAAATGGAATAGTTCTATAAATTATCATGTAAAACAGACTTCAAGATATTCCACATTACCAGAGATAATTTGATCATAGTGCTTGAAGATATAATTCACCTGGAAAAAGTGGCAATCACAATGTAGGTGCAACAATGAACAAATGTAGGTGCATAACAAACACCACCTCAAAATATACTTTTAATTATATAAAAACTTACAGAAATACAATAATAAATAATTCTATAATCATGGTCTGTCAATAACTTACAAAACATTCAGACCTCTCCCCCATTAAAAAAAGGACAAAGAAAACAGAAAATCTAAATAATACTGTCTATCACATTTGGTTAGTTAATGTTTGTAAGACACAATATTAAAAACTACAGAATGCACATCCTGTTCAAATATCCGTATACACTGAAAATAGACCAGATGATGGGCCAAAAGAAAAGTCTTAATTCACTGAAAAGTATCAAAATCATGCAGATGACATTATTTGAGCACAATAAAATTAAGTTTGAAATCATTAAAATTCCTAGAAAAACCTCCCAATATTTGAAAATAAAACATTCAGGAAATTAGAAAAGCTAGTATATTTAAATATATGACATGATGCAGCTAAGGTAGTTCTCAGGGGGAAAAATCTATAGCTATACATATTTATATTAGAAAAGGGCATAACATAAATGACCTGAGAGTCTACTGCAAAACAATTTGGGACAAAAAGGAAATAAAGAAAAGATAAAAGGGCAAAATCAATTCAAAATAGAAGCAAAGAAAAAATGCTAAAAACAGAAATCAATCAAAGAGAAAACTGACATATAATAAAGAAAATTTCACAGAGCCAAAAACAATTTCACTGGAAAGATTGGAAAGTCTGAAAAAAACCCTTTTGCAAAACTGACCACAAAAAGAAAATAAAAATATCAGGAATAAAAGATGATACCTAATTATAAATAATACAAATAATGAATTAAATAATTAACATTAAATAAAAATACTATGATCTATTTCATGCTCACAAATATGACAAAACAGACTAAAAAGGACATATTCCTTGAAAGACAACCTATCAGTGATCACTTAAGAAGAAACAATGAGTATCTTACCTATCCCAGAAACTGAGTTTATAATAAAAATAACTGCCCCAAAGATAAAAGTGGCCTAAATAAATGGCTTTACTGGTGAATTTTACCAAATCAGGAAAAAATAATATAAAATCTACAAAAATATCTCTTGAAATATAGAAATGGATCTCAACTTACTGCAGGAGTGTCATATTACACTACTATTAAAACCAGAAAAATATTAGAAAAATTATAGATTTTCCTCTTTAATACTAATGCAAAACTCCTCATAATATACTAATAGAATCCAGTATTTCGGTAGGTGTGTGTGGTCTGGGAATAAGCCTGGAATATCTGCACTGAGCGATGTTCTCAGCACCCCCCCCCCCCCTTATTTTTTACTTTAAGACACACTGAATTGCCCAGTCTGGGCTTGAACTTGGGATCTTCCTGCCCCAACTTCCCACAGTGCAGAGATTATAGTCTGGTGCTACCGGGCCTGGCTTAGAGTCTAGTACTTTCTACAAAACACACACTATGGTCTAGTGGGGTTCACCCTATCAACATAAATTGGATTGACACATGAATATGAATATAATTAAAAGGAAAATTATAAGATAATTTGGATGAAGGCAAAAAATCCTCTTGACAAAATTCAACATACAGTGCTAAAAATTTTTACCAAACTAAGAATAAAATGGGGTATAGTTTCTCAAGTAAAAGTCATCAGTTAAAAATCTATACAAAATGACACATTCAACAATGAAACACTGCCAGGCAAGATGGTGCATGCATGTAATCCCAGCACTCTACAAGGCTGACACACAAGGGCAGCAAGGCTGAGCTAGACCCTGACTCAAAAAAAAAGGTCTGAGGATAATATAGCACAGTGTGAAGGCCCTCTGCTCAAATTTCCAGTACTGGAAGATAATGATAAAATAATAATGAAATATTGAAGGCTTTCTATCTTAGGATCAGAAGCAATGAAAGTGATCAATATATTTTCTTATTTATGGTGATGATCTCATAAGCATACATGTGTATGAAAATGTCCACATTGTATGTTTTATATATCCACTTAATTACATATCAATTACATCTCAAAATATCT
>PVKB01008380.1:0-17411 GCA_004027205.1 Ctenodactylus gundi | reverse complement strand
AAAAAAAAAAAAAAAAAAAAAAAAAAACCAAGGACAGAAACAGTTAAAACGTAAGGTAGACATGCCTGACTTATAAGGCTGGGCAGAAACAAACCTCATAGGACAAGTGGTACTACTTCTTAAAGGATACTAAGGTTACCAAGATGAGAACAAAGTCAAGACCCAGAGAAATCAGAAATGAATACAGTCCAGGAAATGGTCTCAAAATACAAAGTCTGGTGCTTCAACACCTATAACTGCCCAGGGCATGGATCTAGACTTAGGGTCATCTGCTCTGGGAAATTATCTCCTAGGACAGAAGTACCCTAGGATCAGTCAGAATAAGGCACCACCCCACACTGCTGCCTGGGGTAACTGATGATGTTTTCCTGTGGGCAGCATGCCTGTGTAGCAGTATTGAAAAGATGGAAGAGCCCAGGGTGAGGTAAGAAAGCTCTAGCTGTCAGCAGACATTTCAGAATCATTGTTAGAAATAAGAGTTTCTCTATAATAAAAATCTTCTGACTACCAGTGGGACTATCAATGTTCCAAAAACATAAGACAAACTTGGCCTTCTTCCTTTATAAGGATTGCAACCATTATGGCTTCTTTATTGCAACCTCCCCCTCATGTGCCTACACTCAGCCAGTCCTCAAGCAGCTTCGTGGAGCAGGGCCAGGCAGGAGGGAGTGAATCAGGGAGGTCTGGGTGAGTGTGCCTGCTCTGTAAGTATACCCATGGATGTGTTCAGGGACAAAGGCCAAAGGTCGGGGCAGGGAGGTCCTTCCAAGGGAAAGCCAGACCTCATTCTGCCTCCCTCAGTAACTGCAATCACAACATGGAAGGACAGACAGAAGAAAATAAGACCTAATGGCAGTATAGCATTCTAAATCTACTTGGTGACACCAACAGGGCAATCTCAGTGAAGCCATCGAAACACCTCAAGTTCCTCAAGCCTTAACTGTAACAGGACATGACTTAAGACACAAGGTAGTGGACATCACAATATGCACATGACATTCCTGAGAGTCCACTTGAGATATTACTATTAGACAAGTACAGCACACACAGGTAAGAGACAAAGCTGTACAAACTACCCCCACAATCCCTAATCTGTAAGCCGTGAAGACAACGACCCTCAACTGCTCCCCAGCTGGCAATGTCTAACCTCATAATGGTAATATGAGTTCAACACATATGTAATATGAGCTCACAACTTCACCACTGAAACCCAAATTCTGTAACTCCTGATCCTTTAGAATCCTAACACAAAGGTCACTCTCTTTCCCCTGCAAAGCCATCACATCCTAAAACAAAAAGAAGCACAAGTTTGAAGAAGATGTATGCATGCAAACATATATACACAGTTAAGACCATAGTAGCAAAGCATCCCAGAACAGAAGTGGTCAAGCAGCCTGGGAGGCAGCAGTTTTGGGAGCACCTTACCCCTCTTCAGAGTTGTCACATGGAGTAGGGATTGGAAGAGTAAACTAAAACTGAATAGAACATAGTACTTTCTTGAACACTAAACACATATAACAAAAGCTAAAAAGATTCCTAATTTCAAATTCACAAATAAAAAAGGCCATAGTTTATTAACAGTTCCTTGCAAAGCACTGTTGGCCTATTGGCAGCTGTCCAATATTACATTGTGCCTTCTGTCTCTGAAACCAGCTCTGAGAACAGTCCCACATCTTAACTCTCAAAGGTGCAAAGGCGCACTGACCAAGGACGCTATGGGTCAAATTTCTTTTCTTTTTTGTCTTTGTGTGTGTAGAGATAGAAGACAGGGCCTGCACAATGAGCTATATCTCCAGCCCTTTTAATTTTTTGAGACAGGGTTTCATTAAATTGACCAGACTCAGAGGAAAGAGAGGAGCATCCCCCAAAACTGAAAGGAGGCCAGGGGGAGGCTGGTAATTCCAAAGGATCATCGAAAGCAGAGGGGAAAAAAATCCCTGTGACCCAGGAAGCCACAGCAGGCCAGCTGCAAATGGCTGGAGCCTCAGGCAGCTCTGAACGGAGGAAAGGTCATGGGGACCTGAACATCTGACAGAGCTGGGAGAGCACGGAGCACCCCAACAACGGATATAAGGCTGCAGGCGGGTCAGAAATCCTGAAGTCACATCGGAAAGGAGGAAAGAAGCAGCCGACTTCGTGTGGCCCTGAGCTGCTAGCACCCACAGACCAGACGGAGGAAAGTCTGGAGCCAGAACCTCAGTCCAAGGTAGTAAGCGCAAATCCGGAGAAGCGGGAATTGTCAGCAGCTGGCGGCCCTGGCCTCCGAAAAACCAACCCACAGGTGTGTGTACTACAAATGCAGCATGCGCTCACCCTAGAAAAGGCCTCAGGATCCCAGATCAGAAACAGGGCTCAACAGCCGTCACAGGCTGTGACGTCAGCAGGAGCCATTTTAAATAGAAGGGAAAAAGAAAAGCCGAAGACTGAACCCTTTAGAGTAAAGGAAAGCTCAGAAGAGCACACGAGGGCTTTGGGGCCACCCTTAAACAGTGCCTAGGAAGAAACTGGCACGAGTGGCAGAGAGAGAAGAAAAAAGGGAAAAAGGCTGCTGATCCCCTGAATGGCTAAGGGCACCTCTGCTCCGAGGGTGGAGAGCCCCGCGCTGGGGGAGGGAAGCCAGGACAGACGGAGAGCTGTGCTGAGTGGACCTGGGGGTACAAGACACCTCAAAAAGGGGGATCATTGCCCCGTTCCTCCGGCATGTGCCAGAGGCTTCCGGTTCACCACTGCCCTGCACGGCAGAGGCATCTAGGACTGGAAAGTCCATCACCTGTCCATCCCATGAGCCAGAGGCTTACAGAGGCTTCCAGGGAATTACATCACCCTGCCAATCCTGAGCCCCAGAGGCTTCCAGAGGCATCTAGGACCGGGAATTCCATCGCCCTATCTGTCCCTTGGGCCAGAGGATTCCAGAGGTATTCAGGACTGGGCCTTCACCAAACTCTTCTTTCCTGCACACCAGAGACAGCCAAAGGTAGCAGAACCATGGGGAAACGTGGTAACAAATCTCCTACAAAAAGACCTGACACCCCAGAAGATGGTACCAGGGATACTGAAATTGCAGAATCCAAAAATGAAAAGCGCAAAAATGATGGTAACTTCTTTGCCCAGATAGTCAGTGAATTAAAGTAGGAAACAAAGCAGAAAATAAAACAGACCGCACAAGAGCTACACCAACACATAGCTAAGCAAAAAGCAAGCCTTGAAAAGCAACTAGAGGAGACCAAAGAAGAAAACGGCAAACGTGGTAACAAATCTCCTACAAAAAGACCTGACCCCCGCCCCCCAGAAGATGTTACCAGTGATACTGAAATTGCAGAAACCAAAAATGAAAATGGCAAAAATGATGGTAACTTCTGGGCCCAAAAATTCAGTGAATTAAAGCAGGAAATAAAAAAGACAGCAGAAGAGCTACACCAACACACCGCTAAGCAAAAAGCAAGCCTTGAAAAGCAACTAGAGGAGACCAGAGAAGAAATATACCAGAAGATAATGAAGACAAAACAAGAAATTAGAGAATAACACAACAGATATATAGAAAAATTGAATGCAGATATTCAGGTAATGAAAACCATGCAGGAAATAATAAGCAACCACTTTAAACAACTTCAGAATAGAATGTCAGACCTAGAAAATAAAGTGACTGAGCTGCAACATACCAGCCACGAAGAACACAAAGTAAATAAAGAAAGTAAATCATTACAACGGCTGATAGATGATTCAAGGAGAAACAACCTCAGAATTATGGGAATCCAGGAGAAGACTGAGGACAAAACAAAAGGCTTAAAGGACATGTTTAATGAAATTATGTAAGAAAATTTCCCAAGTCTAAGAAAAGAAATGAACATGGAACTACTGCCGGCATATAGAACACCAAGCAACTTTGATCAGAAGAGATCCTCATCACGACACATCATAATTAAAATTCTAGAAACCCAACACAAAGAGAAAATACTAAAAGCTGTAAGAGAAAAACAGAAGGTGCCCTACAAAGATAAGCTCATCAGGAGAACTGCAGACTTCTCAATCCAGACTCTAAAAGCTGGGAGATCATGGAGCAATGTCATCCAAGCTCTAAAAGAATGTAAATGCCAACTAAGACTGCTATATCGAGCAAAATTATCTTTTAATTTAAAGGGGGGAACTTAAAACTTTCCACAATATAGACAGCTTAAAGGAATTTGCAGCCACTGAGCCAGTATTGCACAGAATACTTCAAGGAAACTTAGAAAGTGAAAGGGAGTCCAGCGACACCAATGACCCCAGAAGAGAAGTGACAACAGCTAGAGGAGAATGAGCTGAGAAAAAAGTATGTTAGTAATCAGTGAAATATGAGTAAATAAGTTATGAAAGTTAAAAAATTCTGAAATAACTAAATTTGCCTTCATGTCTGTTACTTTAAGTATATTTATGTAGTATAGATTTGACTTCATTTAATGTAGCAATGTGATATAGTTTTAACTTTGTTTTATTGTAGCAATGCACTTATTAGGTCACTGATGAAAATTTATCCTAAGAAAACTGATGTAAAGATAACCCTGTGAATGTACAAATATTGTACCTTCCAGTATTCAGCTAAGGCACTTGGAACTTAACTTTTTTTTCTTCTTCTTTCCCAAATTTACTAGTCTTTTGAGCTACATGCTTATAGTTATTTTCTAATGTGAACTGGTGGGGAAGGCCAGGTTTAAGAATAGCAACAAAGATATAGCAAAATATAGAAAAAAAACTTTTAGTAAACATCCCAATAAAAGGATTGTTTGGATTCAGAGAAGAAGCATCAAGATTTAACTACTGTGACCCATTTGAGGAATAGGAAGCTGAGTTAGAGTTGTGACTTAAGTGAAATGACTTAGGCACGGAAGATTAATTTATGTTAAACACTGTATGGTTTCTCTGACTTGGAAAACCCAGAACACAGACATTCTTTGGAACCACATGAAGTGATAGCCGGAGTTGGGGGAAGGGATAGGGAGGGTATGGAAGGGTAGAAAATGGGAAGGGACTGTAAAGTCCATACAATACATATGTGTACAAAACACCCAAATTCATTGTAAATACTATGTATTACATTTGTATATTAATAAAAATTGTGTGTGTGGGGGGGAAATTCAACCAGATTTAGCTCAATCTTACAATCTTCCTGTCCCAGACTTCTAGAGTGCGGGGATTACCAGTGTGCACCACCATAACCAGCAACAATTTCAATTTTTACCTCAGTCTTACTAATCACCCACTTTCTGTTATCGCTGTCTTATTTCCTTCTCTAGAAATAAAGCAGCAGGTAACTCTGCAAAGCTATCTGAAACAGGCCACTCTGTACAGAAGAACAACTGCAAATGTTGCTCCTGCATCCTGTGTGACCAAACACCTCCCTTGAGAAGGAAAAGTAATTTGCAGTCATGGTCTGTAGTGTTCTGGACAAGTATTTTAATCAAAAATCAACAGAATCACTTCAAATATGCCCTGGAAATACATTTGGGTTGTTTGTAAAGCACAGGGAGCCTGTCAAAGCCCTTAGCTTTTCTCTGCCTCGTGCAGATCCAGGCAGAAGCTCAGTGCTCACACTTTGGCAAGTGCTCAAGGCAAGACAGGCTACGACCCAGACCCTTCTCAGCTTGTTGCTCCACAGTAATCTAAGCTACCAACATGAAAGTGTATTTATCAGGGACTCAGGTGAATGAGCTAAAGTCAAGAAAGGTTTGCTTCTTCACACATGAACACTTCTGAAGAAGCAAACTTGAGTGCCACAGTCCTCAGCAGACTGTCAAATCCAGAACTTCTAATCACAGCTCTATGTATGACAGAACCACACAAGAGCGGCTAACACAACTTATAGGCAAAAATCAAGCCCACTGACAGAGGAAAACATACTCTTGAACTTTTAAATTTTTGCCTAACAATGAACTAAAAAAACAATAAAATAAGACACTCAAACAAAGAAATAGACTAGAGGGAAAAGCAGAAAGGTCTTCTATCCAAGTCCCAGGTAAGAAGAGTATCTCTGGAGTATTCTGAGAAGCAGGTGCTCAAGCAAAATCAAATTATTTGTGCAAAAGAAAAAAGCATCAAGAGCAATATTAAAAAGTAACCAAGTGACACAGGCTCCTGGGAACCAGTTTGATCAGGACAGAAAGACCTTTAAGGTGTCTGTGTCACTTCAGAAGCTTGTGGACAAGGGAAATGTTACAGAAGATCCAAATCCCAAACACTTACTCAATTCTCACTTCTCTCGTGTGTTCAAGTCTGGCACTTCTGAGGCTCAGTTTCAGCTCCTCACCTGACTGGTGAATACGCAGTCAACAGTCTGTTTCTACATCTGTCTCAGCAATTTGCCAAGAAAATATGTGAGGACTACTACTGGATCTTTTTAGGATTCTGATAGTCTCTTCTTCTTCTTTTTTTGAAACAGGGTCTTGCTCTATGGCCCAGACTGGCCCTGAACTCACTATGTAGCCCAGTCTGGCCTTGGACTCAGCAATCCTCCCGCCTCAGCCTCCAAAGCGCTGCGATTACAAGCCTGCTTTAAGTGGTGCTGGGGAATCGAGCCCAAGTGTAACCACTGTGCCATTCCTTTTTTTTTTTTTTTTTTAAGAGAAAAGTCTCACTCTGTAATCCAGGCTGGTCCTGAACTCAACACATAACCCAGGCTACCCTGGAACCCTCCTGCCTCAGCCTCTCAAGTACTACAAGAATTACAGGCATATACCACCACACCTGGCTTATGAGGTACTGGGGAATGGACCTGAGGGCCTTGTGTTTATAAATAAATGCTAAGCTATGTTCCCAGCCCTCCACATTCTTTAGATGCTATAAGAAATTCTACTGACTGTCCAGGTCACTCTGGGCCCACCAGAATTCCTTGGAAGCAGAAGTAAGCCACGTCCCAAATTTCTTCCAAATCTTCCCAGAACAGAGGCTACAGATGCTCTAACAAGACCCAGCATTATTTAATTTGGCATTCCGCTACAGGGTGAAAAAGCCACCTAAACCCTGACAGGAATCTTGGTTGAGAACAATTTTTAAGACTAGTTAACAACAATGGAGGCCAGCAGCTCAACCTCACCATTATCAACACTTGGATGATTGCTTACATCAGGGACTCTGAGTGACACCACACTCTAGAACATCATGAACTCACAAAACCTTCCACAGCACTTCAAGAGACTGGTTCCTTATGTAAGAGGACCTGATTAAACGCATGGCTTCCTAAAGTACTTTAAAAGGACAAGCCAATTATAAATTATCAATTCTGGAGCTTGTAACAAGTTAATCTATGAGACTTTCTTATAAATTCAATGTTCCTTATTATACCTAGAACACAATTATTAAAGACAAAAAACACCGTTATTTCCTTACTTTCTTTTCCTGACATGTGACTTCTCCAGTATACCGGCAACTTTCACCTTATCTATGCCACTTCCCCTATGCCCAGGTGTCCTTGGTTCATTTGTCAAACTGGTTACAGGTCACTGTACACATATTCAGAATGCTCACTAGCTGGCACAGCAGACCTGGGAGACAGCAGCTACCACTACAAATCATATCTGAACTCACAACAAGACTGAGGGCAGGTCCATGATCTTTAATGTTGTCATGGCTATGCTGGTGTGCCCATATGTAAGTCAAAAGTCATAAAATTGTGAACCCTAAACATATGCAGCTTACCACAAAACAGTAACATCTTAACAAAGCTGTTACACACACACACGTCTCTGAGATACCAACAAGATTCTGAGGTTACTGCTACTAGCAACACCTAATACTCTCTCTTCTGACTGACCACCACAGCACAGCTCTCATCTGAGAATGCAACAGGACCTTGGTCAGAAAGGCCAAACTTAAGAGGCAAGAACGATTCCCAAAAGACTCATGACCAAAACAGTAAGGTAAGGAGAATTCAAACCAAGGAGACAGCATGAAATTATGATCTCACATGAAGAAACAAGCAAAAGAGTAGGCATCCACCGAATGCTTGCAGACACTCAAGAGCAAGCCCTGGCTGTACCACCACCAACTCACCTGGGCCTTACTGGTCCTCAGTTACTTCATCTATAAAAATGAGGACTGATCTCTCCCATGTTTTATGCCTCTTACCTTCTTTTAAGTTTGTGTATTTCTGGACAAACTATCAATCCATCAAAAGCTCCAATTTACTCTTCAGTAATGTTCTGATTAATCACTTTGCTAAAAACAATTCACATTTTAAAATAGAGAACATGAAGGAGTCATTTTAGAGCTGTTCACTTTTAGCCCTACCCTATGCCATGGCCATTCTCCACAGTTTTTCCAAAACAGTCATTACCAACCACAGACAACAGAAAATAATCTACTCCATTTTAAAGAAATCCCAAATTACACAAATTTCAAGTGTAATACAGCAATCTCCTTCCCCTAGTTTTCATTAAAATTTAGTACATAATATTGCTATAAGAGAAGCGGAAAAATAGGATACTCTAAAAAAAACCAGTATTTAACTTTTGGCCAAAAGCCCACAGCTAATGCCAGGTTAGTTTCTTGCCCAGCAGAAGCACAGTGTCAAAGTCAATCAAAGAATCAAAAGCTCAAGTTTCCCTCCACACAGCATCTTGGGCTCCCAACAGTCTGATTTGCAAAGTTCAGTAGAAAGAGGAAGAGGAAGAAAAGCTCTATGAGGCTTTAGAAAATAGCATTCAAACAAGAAAACTGGAAGACAGGCTAGTTTCTCTCTGCCACAGGAAATAGGTAATACCTAGTCTTATCCTAAAGTAATTATGCAGAATGTTTTAAAGTGGCAGATATGATTATAACCAAATTCTAACTAGCCCAGTGATTTCAACGAGGACAACACTGTTTGTAGGAGCCACCTGCAGTTGTCAAAACTGGGGTGGGAATGGCTGCAGGGCAGTTTGTGGGAGTGGGGGAATTTGCTCATGGAATCCAGTGGATTGAATCCAAGGAAGGTGCTAAACATCATAAGATACACAGCAATCTCCAAAACAATATTCTAGTCCAAAACATCCACAGTGCCAGGGCTAAGAAACTCTGAACTACTAACAAGGCACCTATGACTTGCTGGGTCCTGTATCAGGTATTCTCTTTGTGTTTTTATATGCAGCCTCTAACATCATCCTTCCAATAACTACATGCTGAGTTCCTACTATTTCTGTGTCATAGAAAGGAAACCAAGGCACAGGAAAGACAAGTCCCCTAACACAAGCAGTTAATTAAGGCCCAAACCTAAGGTAGAAGTCTACCTCCACAATCCGGCTTAGATGCTTTCCTAGGCCAATTCTAATTGCCCAGAGCCCAAAACAATATGCCAGAAAGGGTCAAGAAATCACTCACACCTGCACTCCATAAAAGATCAACCAGCCCACAAATACTGGGCCCATTCAAGTCTAGAGACTACCTGTATACCAGCCCCAATGAGTGCTGCTCCCTCCAGAAAACCTTCATCACCCTAGTGCTCCAGGTCAAATAAGATGCAATGTCCAAAGTGAATCTTCAAGACCATTTTCTCTATCATTTCAAATATATTCTAATATGCTTCTTTTTTTAAGAAAAGAAAATCAGAAACATGACAATAAAGGTGTATTACAAACACCTAAAGTTAATTTTTTAACAAAATAAACTTACTGGGAAATGAATAGGCAATTTTAAGATGAAGAGGTTCAAATGGCTAGCAAATATATGAAAGATGTTCAACATCCTTGGCCATTAGAGAAATGTTAACTAAAACATCACTAAGATACCATCTAACCCCAGAGAGAACGGCACATATCAAGAACTCAAACAGCAGTCGATGCTGGCAAGGCTATGGATTAAAGAAAACTGCTGGTGGGAATGTAAACTGGTACAACCACTATGGAGGGCAGTATGGAAATTCCTAAAAAAGGCCGAAAATAAATATTCCCTTTGATCCAGCGACACCTCTTCTGGTAATGTTTCCAGAAGAGTTAAGAGCATCATATAAAAGAGGCACATGTGTACCCACATCCACAGCAGCACAGCTAACAACAGCTACAATGTGGACCATCCACACACCAACAGATATGTAAATCACGGTATATGCACACAATGGAGCACCACTGTCTATAAAGACAGAGAGCTTTGAGGTTTTTGTAGGTAAATGGACTCAACTTGAGACCACCATGCTTGGAGAAGTGAGTCGGCCTCACAGAATGCTTTCTCTAACATGAGAAACTGGGAATACGGTCATTTCATAGAACTAAAAGGAGGCGGGGGGGGGGGGAAAAGGGGGGGGGGGGGGGGGGGGGGGGGGGAATGGGGGGGGGGGGTGTGGGAAGGTCAATGAAAGGGAGGGGAAGGGTTTGTTATTTTAACGTGATACATATGTGTACAAAATACTCAAGTTCAATGTAAACACTATGTATTGCATATATACACATCAGTAAAATGGGAAAAAATAACAAAATGAACTTACCGGATTGGACTGTCCAGAAAGATAGGGCTCAAAGTCATTGTCATGAACTGTGTCTTTCTGATGCAAAGAACCATTTTGTACTGAAATAAGAAGTTGCAAAATATTATCTCCAAGTTTAAAAAGATTACTTTTAAGCATGAAAATTAAAGTTAGTAAGGTCAATTTTCATCAACTTCTAGTTGAAATTTTTACTTTATTTTTAAAATGGGAACAATCAGCACAGAGCATACCTAACTGAAATGATGATGAAGAAAATTAACAATTTAGGTTACATTCTCTAACTACAATATGGTAAGACACTGACAAAAAATAGATGCAAATAAAGCAAGAAACTCAAACCAAGTTGTGATGAAACTGGCAAGATCTTAAGTTTTCTGGCTTTCTGTAGTGCTGTGGATCCAACCCAGGGCCTCTTTCATGCCAGACAAGCAATCCCCAACTGAATCACACCTCTAGCCCATGAAATTTGACAGGGTATAAGAGATCAGCCTGGGGCAAACAAAGAAGGGTAAGCCTTCAAAAGCACAGCTGGTGTGGAGAACTGAGAGCAGGATGCTCAGCTGGGAAGAAGCTGTAATTGAAGCTCACTATTATCTGGATCTCCATTTACTTTCCACTGTTAGACTGCTCAGCCACAAAAGGAACGGTAAATAAAGTGTTGGGCCTTTTCCAATTTTGAAACATGATGAACCATATTTGGTTACACCCAAGTATCATACACACACTGGTTAAAAACAGAATTCTAAGTAAACATAAAATGTCACAAGTTCCCACGACAGTAACTTTTAGGAGTTTATCCCAAGGCAAAGTGTCACAAATGACAGCTACAAGGACTTAGAAATCAAGGACTGTAACTACTGGGACATGGAACTAGTCTACAGGAAAGGCCAACTGGCTGCCTCTCCCAGAGAACCAGCTTCTCCTGAGTGCAAGAGGATGGGACACTTGGCTCTATTGGGCAATATCTTATCTCCTTCCCTTTTCCCCATCAAATAAACATCTAGGGGGAAAAGAGCAGGGAGAGATTGAACTACCCTGATACGAATTTATTTACTTCTTGAAATGCCACTGTATTCGACCTGTCAAATCTCCTGGAAAAGTAAAGTTTCATGTCTACAAATCAGATGGAAAAAACTAAATTGGGAGTTCCAAATGGGATATGTGGACCTTTCCTTGTTCACGCGGGCATACGTTGACGGGTTCTCGTCCACTGCCCGTTCTCCACCGCCCAAATGGCAGTCCCAGAACTATGCTCACCTTTATTATCTTGTCCTTTTGTTCTCTGCATGGCCACAAGCCCGGACGTGCGTGAGCGGACACAGCCCAGCCCGGGAAAAGAAAGATAAAGTTACTCTAGGGAGAATGCTCCCTCGGCAGGAGGACGACTTCGGCGACGCCTCCTGGTTCCCTCCAATCCGCAACCCCGCACTCGGATCCTGCGACCCCAGTCCAACTCCGTGACCATGCAGGACCCTACGACCAGGGCCCTGCAACTCCAGCGGCCTCCAGGTCCCGGGTCAGGACCCCGCAGTGGAGACCCTGGACTGGCCTCCAGGTCCGCAGCCGCGAGACCTGGCCTGTTCCTCCAGGTACCCCAGCCCGGCTCCTGAGATCCCGGACCCAAGACTAGTCAGGCCTCCGACCTCGCGACCCTGGCCCCGGCCCCGAGACCCAGATCCAGCCTTCAGGTTCTCGCTCAGCCCTCTACCTGGGGGTCCACACTAGTGGCCGACATGCTTCATGAACAGCGCCGCAAGGGGCCGGAGCGCCAGCCGGCTCGGGCCCTCCCACGAGGCCGGGCCTGTCAGCCCGCGCGCGCGGCCCCAGGCCCCGCCGCCAACTCCGCGGGCGTGGCCGGGCGCGGCGGCGGCTGCTGGGCGCGCGAACAGGGAGTGTCGGGCGGGCAGCAGGCTCAGGTGGACGTGCTGACGAGGTGCCGACACCAATGGCGGCGGCGGTGGAAACAGTACTGCGCGACGTCAGCGCGCGGGGCAGGCCGGGAGCGACGTCAGGCCGCCACCGCCACGCCTGCGCGTTCTAGACACGCGCACCGGATTTTGCGCCCGAGTTCCAGTCTCACAGAGTAGGGACGGGGGGCGGGGCGGGCAGGCGGGGCGGGGCGGGGCGTACCGGACGGGGCGGGGCGTACCGGACGGGGCGGGGCGTACCGGACGGGGCGGGGCGTACCGGACGGGGCGGGGCGGGACGTTCTGAGCTGGGAAGTTACTTGGGATGCCCTTGGCGGCAAGCGCTAAGCAGGGAACAGGCGACTTTTCGCCAGGAACGCATCTGCTGGTGGCTGCATCTTCAGCAGCTGCTGTGAAGAGCTCTTTTAATTTCCCGGCGCTGTTCGGTGAGTGACCTATGGGACTCTTGGCTTATAGCCAAGACTGCGTGTTAGATTCCGTACCCGGATTTCTTCCCCAAGAGAAAAAGAGAATTCGGCCATCCTGTGTGCCCTGGTGTAGACTGGTCTTTGTTGAAGGACAGACAGTATCCCTTCCAGGCTCCAGGTTCATAGAGAAAGCCTCGTTCTTCACTAGCACCCATTAGGGTCTCCAGCCTGGGCATCCCTCTGACCGGGAGTTAATTCAGCTCTGGACCAGGCTGGTATTTGTTTTATTTTCTTGTTTTCTTCTGGCAGAGGTAACAGCTTCATATGACACGGATCTGAGTCCTGTCTTCACCATTTCACAGACCTCCTCAAAGTGGGCCTAGGCAGATGCTCTAAGCAGAGTGAAGAGTGACTCAAGATCCAGTCGATTACTGTGGAGGCTTCAATTGTAGGCCTTCTGACCAGCTGGGTATCAAACAAAATCTTTTACTACCTCAGGAGAAAGTGGAGGCTGATCTGTAATCAGGTGAGCCAAAAGAAGGACTACTGACCCCAGTTGGATCTCCCTGGGCCACTGCCCGAAAACTGGGAAATGCCTACTCAGAACAAAGCTAGGAAAGTTGATGCTCTGAGGAAGAATCTGGTTACATAGAGACTTTGAAACACTGGGCCTTCAGTAGTTCATACCAAGAAGAGGTCTGTGCATTTGGGTAGGTTTCAGAATGTACATACAGCACATGTCTAGAATGGTGACAGACATAGGGAAGATACTTAAGGGATCACAGCTGCTAGCAGGCTTACTGAAGGCTAGAAGTTCTGCCATCTGCCCCTGTGTGGTAAGGCTGGGACACTTAGAGAGTGGTTATGTACTGCTTCCTAGGGTTCTGAACACTCACTTCTCTTGGAGTTGCTGCCCTCCTCCTCTCCCCTGGTCACATCCCTCAGACAGAACAGTATAGTGGTTATCACCAGGGTTGGTTGTGTTTCAGCAATTTCTCTGGTTGGCCCAGTGATCTTGAGACCATGAGAGACAAGAGCCCATCCCTGCTGGCCATTTACCTTCACGTAGGCTTCTTGCTCAGGGAAACTGTTGCTTACACAAGCACTCCTCCCTGCTGCCCCCAGGTGATACAAGACATTCTAGATATTACTAGTGTTTAAAAGGTTTATGTATTTCAGTGTCATTCAGGTAGATAGTTTTAAATTCATCTTGTACTATAAATGTTAAAGGAGGGAAAACAGAAATTTCTGGGCACCCCCCCCCCCCCCCACTGTGTATGTCAATAAGGGTCTTGTTTGGTGCTCATGCTCTGCCTCTCTCTTATATGGAAACTGGACCTGGGGATCCATGGTGCTGCTGAACATAGACACATACTGTCCACTCAACCTGATATGTTCCACGGATTGTTTGGTTTCGGGCCTCACTTCAGGGAGCAGCCTGGCTCCTGACACATTAGCACACTTGTATGAGGACACTTGGAGGGAGGCTTCCACAGGTGAGTGTGCTGGCTGGCCATTTTGTAGGTGTTGTCAGAGGGCCTCCAGCGAGACAGTGCTGAAATTTCTAGCTGGGAGAGCTGAAAGCAAGGAGGGAGTCCAAAGGCTGTGGGCCCTGAATTCAGGTGACACCTATCTGGAACAAACCCCTTCAAGTACCAGACATGGCTTGCCCAATAGCTAGAGGACCAGCCACAAGGACACCTGTTGTACCTTGAAAAGTGGTGGCCACTCATATATAGCTGCCCCTTCTCCATGAATGCTGTCTTGGGTCTAGCTACCTCCCTCACCTCAATGCCAGGACCTCCATAATTGGTGAACTTCCTTCCAGAAACTTCCTTCTCCATGCTTTCTTGTGAGGATCATTTGTCCTCTGTGAAACTTGCTTGTGTTCATAGGGATCTTCTTGCTTCTCCACAACCTTGACTTCCTCCTGTGAGTCACAGCACTTTACAGTTTCCAAATTCCTCCCTTTAAAGGCATCACTGGATCTTTCACTGCACAAGGATCAGTTGAGTGCTTACTGCATGTTTGCAGTGTGCAAGGTGCTGGGGGTACGAAGCAGTTCCTGCCCTGCGGAACTTCCTGCGGAGGGATGCTTACACAGCCCTGAAAAGTGATTTGGCTTATTTGGCCAGGACAGAAAATGAGCCAGATGCTGCCACTGTGATCTAGGCAAGAAAAGGACAGAAAACTAAACAGGTCAATGTAAGTCAGTGCTGTGGTACAGGCAAGGCACTCAGGACAGGTGGGAGCCAAAAGATCTCTAGAACTGGCTTTGCACTCGGACTTCACCTGAACAGGCAGTAGCCTGCTGAGGATGCGGGAAGGTGGGCAGGATGCTCTAGGCAGATGTCCACAGCTATGACACAGAGAAAAGAAGGGGAGACCTGGCTGTGCTGAGGACACCTAGGTGGCTGCCTGTCTACTGAAATGCCAGCTCCCTGCAGCCATGGCCACTTTTGCATCTACTGCTGAGTTCAGGTGCTGGGAAGATGGCATGTAGTAGATGCGTCAAGCACATGTATATCTCGAGAGCTGGCAAGGGAGTTGAAAGCCTCCAAGAAGTTAGAGAAATCACCAGGCCAAATGACCATTCAATGGCCAACTCACTTGAGATGTCCCCTGCTCTTCAGTCCCAGTATTTGTGTTTTCCTACCTGTCCTAACCTCTGCTCCCTCTGTATGGCACCTGGACAGCAGGCAGCTCAGCCTGGATGAGAATCCCACCAGCCCCATCCACGGGCCCACCTCCTGTTGGTTTCCTCTTGTGTTTCCAGGAAGTACAGCCACATTTTCTTGGTTTCATTTCATCAGGAGCATCTTTTGCTACAGTGTTGTGGTCTAGATCTGGAATGTCCCCAAACATTCCAGATCTAAACCATTAAAACATGGCACCTGGTCAGAAAGAGCAGAACCCTGGGGCTTGACCCAGAGGGACAAATCACTGGGACATGACCTGGAAGAATATATGATAGCTCCACCCTTTCTTACTCACTTGTCTTCCTGTCTGTCATGCCATGAACAGCTTTCTCCTTGCTGGGCCTCTGCCATGTGCTTCTGCCATTGTCAGCTGCCCATTAATGGACTTAGGCTTTCTGAAACTGTGAGCTAAAATAAATCTTTCCTCCCTTAGGCTGTGAGTGTTGGGCACTATGTCCCAGACACACAGTGATGCACTTTCTGTTCCCCAGGACAATGGCAGGTCATCTGGGGCTCAGATGTCTCAACAGTGCCACCTCCAAGACCAAGACTGAGTAAGGAGAATGCAGAGATCAGCATCGTATACACTCTTGCAGCATGTCCACCTTAGGCAGCCTCATCTTCAGCCAAGACACCATGAAGGTTTATCTGGACCAGGGCTGGGTGCCCTTAAGGATTATTACTTGGAATGGGGGCCTGACTAGCCCTTGCAAATAGCAGCTTTTTCCCTTGGAGTGCTCTGGGCCTGAAAGGGGGAGTCCTAGCACTCTGTCCAAGGAAGGGGGATGAAATTTAGAGCTCCCCCATTCAATCCCCATGTGTATGACCTTCCATGCAGTTCCCCAGTTCTCTTGGGTTATCATTTTGACCTGCTTAGCATCTTATCCCCTTCTGTCCTGTGATCATATCCTGCTTTTCTTTTAGAGCATCCCTTTTGGTCTCTGTCTGCACCACTCAGACAACGGCTGAGTTTTTGGAGCATGACATGCTTTCTCCCAGGTGTTGCCAAGCTGTGAACAAAGGGGCTGTCAGTGGCCACATTTACCTCGAAATAGTACCAGTCCAGAAAGCGGGAAGAATTGGATGATGACATTATTTGAACATCTGGATCCTCTGTGCTTTGGTCACATGAACTAATATATGTTTCATTTTGCTAAAGCTTACTTTCTTCAGCTACAGCTGCATCCTGGCCATAATGACAATGTGCAGTATCAATCCTCAGGCCTTACCACACTTTGTAGGAGACATCTACCCTTGCCAAGGCCATTATACACCCACATCTCTCTTTCCACTCTGTTCATATGTCCCTGTTCCCCCGGCACTTCTAGGCCCAGATCCAGGTCCCAGTGCTGTAGCCTCACCCACCTCTGCACTCACTCTGGGGATACTTGGGATCCTCTAGCTTGGCTGGTCTACAGGGCCTGTGCAGGATCTGGTACCCCTGTACGTGATCTATCAAGTCCCATCTCCACCGCTCTTCCTCTCTATTCCTGTGCTGTTGTCTCCTTTGTTCCAGTAGAGGGAGCTCTGGATGAGGAGTTAGGACCTCAGGCTTACTAGCCTCCCAGCTCTGCCTTGCTTCTGTTTCCCTACCTGGAGCAGTATATGAAAAGGAGTGCTGGAGGGGCTCATCCCACAGGGGTGGGGGTGGCTGCTCACCTTCTAGGCATTTCATAAATTCTAGCTTTCACTGTTCAGTACAGTAGCCACACAGTGCTACTGAGTATCTGAAGTTGGAAGATTGTATTTTCAACTTCAGTTTTAATAAAATTATAATAGCTCAAAAGGGCTAATGGCTGATATCTTGGATGGCCTAGCTCAGTCCCCAGGCTGTGTTTCTCAAAGCTGATCTTCCACATCTCCGGGGCAAAGCAAGTAAATCCAACAACCTCCAGACCAGAGGAAGCTAAGTCCCCTGGGGGCAGATGTGGGGATCAGCCCATTCAACAGT
>PVKB01008379.1:0-17441 GCA_004027205.1 Ctenodactylus gundi | reverse complement strand
CTCACGCAAGGAGGGGTTCATCCTGCTTGGGGAATAGGGGCTTTCAGGTTGCTATTCCGAACCGAAGTAGGGTGTCAACAGATATTGCTGGAGGGCAGAGACAGCATGTTACTTGGTTTCTGGTGTTGCAAAAACTGTTTTATGGGCCTCAGTCCAGTCGTTGCCTGGGCTCCCACTCCTCCATTCGCGTTCTGCACCCAGTTTCCGGGCAAGATGGGCACAAGCAAATCTACTGCTCAGACAAGCACTTCCACCAGCACGTCATGTTACCTGGACAACTTTCCAAACAAGTATCCAAAACTCATCTGCTGTCTGAAGAGGAGTGAAGACAGTTTGGTGTCCAATAGAGTCTAGGCGGAGTTCAAAATGTGATTCATGACCCAGAGCCACCTGGTCTACTGTTTTTCTTTTCTTTTCTTTCTTCTTCCCCCCCTGTACTGAGGACTGAACTCAGGGCCTTCACACTGAGATACATCCCAGCCCAGCCCTTTTTTTACTTTTTTGAGATAGGCTCTCACTCTGTACTCCAGGCTGGTTCTGAACTCACTATGTAGCTCAGACTAGCTTCACAGCAATCCTCCTGCCCCGGCCTCCCAAGTTCTGGGATCACAGGTGTGCACTACTATGCCCAGCTAGAGGATCAAACCTGGGACCTCGGGCTTCCTAGACAAGTGCTCCCAATCACTGAGCTACTTATGCCCTAAGCTAATTTTTGGGTTTTTTTTTTTTTGAGACAGGGTCTTGCTCTGTGGTCCAGGCTGGTCCTGAATTCACTTCAGAGCCCAGGCTGGCCTTGGACTCATGGCAATCCTCCTGTCTCAGCCTCCCGGGTGCTGGGATTACAGGTGTACGCCACGACGCCCAGTTTTTGTGGTGCTGGGGAATCAAACTCGGGTACTTAACACTTGGCTTAGCACTTGCTCAAGTGCTTTAACCGCTGAGCCATTCCTCCAGCCCTCCTGTAGTTTCTTTGTAAGAGGACATTGAGGAACACATGCACGGTGTTGGCTGAGAAACTTTCGTAGCCCTCTTCCTGGCTTTAGAAAGTCAGGGCCTAGAGATTATTTCACATCATTAAATCTGTTTTCAGTCCATGTTTGGGCCCTTGCCAAAATAGTTCTCTCAAAACTTACTGTTTGCTATGTATATATTTGATTTTAGACAACTTCACAGGCCAAGAGCCACACTGACAATTCTTTCATGGTTTTCTTTTTAAGAGTTAATATCTGATATCATATTTAAACACACCAAAAGTTCTTTCGTGCTGTTCTCTCTGGACTTATTATTAGATATAGTATTTAACAAAAGGCATGTCAGGCTGCTGTGGGACACGGTTAATCATGTTAGGAATCCTTTTTTCTAGCTTAGTAAGCCTACGCTCACTGCCTTAATCCTTTCAAAGATCTCTTAAAAGGAGTTCGGTAACCACACCATCCACCTAGTCCTTGCCCTAAGATGTTGTGGTAGAGTGAAAACATGCCCACAGCTTCCTCCCATCGCCACGTGTGCACCCTTTCGCACGGTGCTTCCGACAATTAGCACAATACGACACAGGTTCTGTTTCTCACCCCTTTAATCTGTGTTTAGCCAGCTTGTTTTACATTAGCTACGTGATAAAAGCAGACACTTGGAAAGGGTTTGCCAGGAGTTGGAGATGCAGCTCTGTGGTAGAGCACTTGCTTGGCAGGTGGGAGGCCCAGGATTAGATCCCTAGCGCTGGGGTGTTGGGGGAAGTGCTGTCCTCTCTTGCTGATCTGAGGAAGTTTCTGCTTTGCACAGATGCCTGACCATCAGGACTCAGTTCTTGGTAAGCTAGTCCAGGCCAGAAGAGCTTCCAGCTAACCATTAGAATTGTGAGAAAAGAATGACTTAAAAAAAAAAAAAATAGGATCTCATTTTGTAGTCCAGGCTGACCTGGAACTCACTATGTAGCCCAGGTTGGTCTCAAACACGAACACGTGTTGTTTTAAGCCATCAGGTTTTGGAGCAATTTGTTATAAAGCAAAAACTAATGAATGCAGCCTGGGTGCTGGCTAGGCCAGGCAGTGCAGGACTGTTATTCCATCCAGCACTTTGGGAGGCTGAGGTAGGAGAATTACACTTTTGAGCCCAGCCTGAGTAACTCAGCAACTTACTGAGACCTTGTCTCAAATAAACAAGAAAAAAGGGGTTGGGGATATAGCTCAGAGAAAAGGCCCTATGTTCAATGTCCAGTATCAGACCAAACCAAATCAAACTAAACCAAATCTGGGTGGCATGGCTTGAACGTGGCTTAAGTGGCCCCCAAGAATTCAGGATTTAAAGCTTCGTACTTAATGGGTGACGCTGAAAGGTGGGAACCTTGAAGAGTGGGGCCTAGTGGGATGTCCATGGTTAGTTGGGGGTGTGCCCTTAGAGGGGATCCTGGGACCCCAGTCTTTCTCTGGCTGCTTTTTTTTTTTTTTTGAGATTTCATCTCTTGCTCCCACATGTATTCTGACCGTTCAGAAGCCAAATAATGGGGCTGCCCAGTCTTGGACTTTACCTCCAAAAATTATGAGCTAAGTACTTATTTTCTTTATAAAGCTATCTTGCTTAAGTCAAGTGCTGAGTACCCAAATTCAATTCCCCAGGACCACATAAGCCCATCATGGTGGCACATGCCTGTAATCCCAGCACTCAAGATGCTGAGGCAGGAGGATTGCCACGAGCCCAAGACCAGCCTGGGCTCCGTAGTGAGTTCAGGACCAGCCTGGGATACAGAGCGAGACCCTGTCTCAAAAAAGTCTTTTCTCACATGAAACATTCTTATTCCCAAAGTCCATCTGAGATAGTGCATTAACTCCAAGCCTAAGAAATCTGAGTGTATGTGGTCAACTTCGTCAGGTCCATCAGCCCAAAATCTCAAGTTTTGCACAGTCCCCAGTCACAACTTTATTTTGGCAGACTAGTCCCTCTACTTACCAAAATGTCATGCCCCAGTTCCCAGAACTATGAATGCGTTGTCTTATGTGATTAAGTTACAGATTTTTGGATTTTTGTGATGGAGAGATTGTTTAGGCTCAATGTGATTATAGTCTCTTTCTTTCTTTTTCCTTTTTCTTCTTTCTTCTTTTCTTGAGATAGAGTGTCTATGGTCCAGACAGGTTATGAAACCACTGTGGAGCCTCAAACTCATGGCAATCCCTGTACTTCAGCCTCCCTGGTGCTGGGAGTATATACCAGGCCTAGCTTATGTGGTGCTAGGGACTTGGACTCAGGGCCTTGTACTAGCTAGGCAGTGCTCTAACCACTGTTATATTCTCCACCTCTCTTTCTTTCTTTTTATGGTACTGGGCGTTGGACCCAGAGCGTTTGCTCTGAGCTATTTTATACCTCCAGCTTTTAAAAAAATATTTATTTTGAAGCAGAATCTTGCTAAGTTGGTAATTTGTCCAGAAGGGCTTGAATTTTCCATCCTCCTGCCTCAGCCTCCCAAAGTGCTGGGATTACAGGCTTAAGCCACCAGGCTTGGCTAGACATGAAATTTTCAGGACCAGTAAAGCTCTTTTGTCATGAAGCGAGCTGCCTGAGATCAGTGCCTGCTGCTGTGACCTGTGCTGAGCTTCTGCCTGCAGCTCGGACCTTGTTTCCCCGTGCTTTTCTGGCAGCAGGGCTTGTCTTCCAGGCTCAGCTCTTTTATGTCATCAACTATGGTAATCTTCCTAATGGACAGTTAATGAAGTCTTGTACGAGTTCCCATTCATTCTGTGACATCTTGGAACACAATTTCAGGCTGATGGCTGCAACTTTGTGTTTCTGCATCACCCGTTGTGTATGTTATGTACGTCCTGATGCCAAGCAGAGCATATGGCCTTGTCAGGCACTTGGCATTGCAGACTGAAGAAATGTTAGCTCATCTCATTGTGGAAAAAAAGAAGAGGTTAGGCCCCAAGCTTATGGCCTCATTTAACATTTATGGCTTTGTTTTAACAGGCTGTATCTCCAACACAATCACATTGAGGTCAAGGCCTTCAACATTGGAGGCTGGAAGATCACAGCTGGGTCCACGGCACCGGGAGGAAGAGCCACATCTAGCAGCTGGCCAGGAGCAGGGGTCCCCCCTCACCACCACCACCAAGAGCCTCCAGAAGAACCGTGGCCTGCCAATACCTCAAATCTAGCACCTTGATGCTATTTCAAATGTACAGCCTCTAGGATAGTAAGATAACACATTTGTGCTGTTTTAGGGTGCTGCATTGGTGATAATCTGCTACCGCAGCAGCAAGAACCTGAGTAATCTATGTGGTTCCACTTTACTCTGTTAATTTTAGCTTTCAACCCTGAAAGTCCCCAGATCACTAAATCTCGTGGATTATACCCACATACAGGAATGAGCATACTTTTAAAAATATACAAAGCACCCTTCTTTTTCCTCTTCTTTCAAAGAGAATCTCACTATGTTAGCCAGACTGGTCTCGAACTCCTGGACTCAGAGATTCTCCTGTCTCAGCCTCCTGAGTAGCTGGGACTACGGTGCACCTGACAATCTTCTCTTGTTTAAGATGAACCGATCTTTTCAGTTATGCTTCACTAGAGACTATGAGTGAAAAACTCTGAATATAACCGGCTATATAAAGTTAAATATAGCAGTCCATGTCCTGAAAATATCCTAACAATCTCCTATGCAAAAGCCTCAGGAATCACTTGGTCTTCGTTACAAGATGAAGTGGACAAAACAATTTTCTTGATCATTTGCCCACTGTAAATGAGTTGAAGGAGAAACAGAATGCGAGTTGCAGGTGCCACTCTGTCAGGTGCCAAAGAGCAATTAGAAATGGTCCCAGGTGGGTGAAGCCTGCATCGTCCTCTCCGGCTTGGCACCTTCGCCTGGGCACTTCTGGCCTCTATGCCTCTTATTCAGTCGGTTGGTTGGTTTCTTGGCCTGGCCTGTGTAAAAGTGACTTCTTTCGCTTGTAATTTTATCCCAGTCTGCAGGGCTAATTTGCAGACGGGAATCTAGTCAGATGTAGACGTTGACTTGTTCTTCATCAAGGTGACCAACGCTGAGGTGTTGGCGGATGACTTGAAGAGATAAAGCTGAAAGAGGTGAGGTCCCTTTGTCCCTTTTCTGCTGTTACCAGTAAAGGAAGAGGAAAAGTGGAGGAGGAAGAGAGTCGGACCACGTGGTCTAGATGTCAGAGCATTGGCTGGGAATGAAGAGGTTTTAGTGTGATTCTACTGCACTCCAGTTCACAAAAGACTCTTGGCCGCCATTTGCAGCCTTGCACTCTTTAAGGGAAAACAGACATAAAGGTAGGAGACACATCAGGGCTAACAGTTTCAGCAGTAATTGACTGTACGGCAAGTTGTGCCTCTTGCTAGAAGCATTGTACCCTTATAATTCCTTCCAATCAGCCTAGACTCAAACAAAAGCCAAAGTGATGATCAGTCAAAGAGCGAATAGAAATTCACTGGCTTCTCCCCTGCCGGTCTCCCTCGCTTCTTCCTCGGTTTTCTGTAACTTCTTTCCAGATAAGCCACATGCAGTTAAATCCTCACCTGCATTGGAGAAACTCAAAGTACAAAATTGGTACCAGGAGTGGCTGTAGGAAAACAAGTCCTCAAGATGAAAGCCCGGGCATGGATCCCACGGACAGTGGCAGGCAGGACAGGGACAGCCTGTCTGCCGCAGCATCATAATTACAAAACCGCACCATCATGGATGACACGAGAAGTGGGTTTAAGAAGAAGCACTGGATCACTGATAGCTTGGGCGCTTGAAAAATCCAAGGACAAAGTCAACTAGGAAGATGGTAGACTTGGACGGCTTTTATGAACCACCTTAAAAACCTTGAAAAACGAGGATGACAGGTTCATCAACAACCACTAGAGGGCACTGATCTTCAACGTACTCAGTGACTATTAGGTGGCCACACTAACTCGTTCAGATGTCAGTGAACCTCCGTCCCCATCCTACTCTCTCCACGCTTGCCAGGGAATAGGTCCATGGGCAGAGGGGTTCTGGCGGGAGGACACAGGCTACGTGTATGGGCCCATGTCTGGGCTCGCTGGGCCAAGGCATATCTAGCTTATGTTGCTGCCTCAGAATGGCTGACTTGTCTGCAGGAGAACCCATGGCTAAGTCCATGATGTGGTACCTTGTCTGAGGACACCTTAGAGACAGATTGGTGACCTCAGACCTTTCATGTCTTGGTGGCCGCAGCACTTTGTCTGCTCTGGAGCTGATGTGTCTGTCTTCTGAGCCCAGGCTTACTTTCTCTGCCCAGCCTCTCTAGTACTTGCTCCCTGGGCTTAGGTACCCAGTGGCCTCTGTGGAAATTATTCCTCTCTTCTCAAGGTCGATCAGGCCACTGCGCCACCAGGTACCTAATTTGCCACCAGCTGGAACTGATACTAAGGCCCTGCAGTTCCCTGGGGAGCCAGCTGGCGGCCTGAGGACAGCGGATTTCACAGGACCCTTCCTATTGTGGGGTGGCTGGTGGGCCAGCACTTTGTCTACATGGGGCGAGACACTCATTGTAGGCGTCAACTGCCTGCCCTACCTTCAGGGCTGTGTCCACATCGCCTTTTGTGGTCGTACCATTGCAATACTTCCTTTCCCACCAAGGTGGCTCTGTAATGTGGGATGCCACGAGTGGACACACCGTGTAACGAAGTATTGTGGTTTGGATTTGGAATGTCCTCCAAAAGCCTTTGAATGTTATGGGTGATCTATGGAATCATGTGCTGTTGGGAGATTGGGGCCCGGTCTGGAGGGGTAGATTGCAGGTGTGTGGACTGGGGCCCTGAACCTGGAAGGGGCAGAACACTGAGGTTGGACCCAGAAGACACAGACCACTGGGATGGATCCTGGAGGGATACATGCTGCTTCTTGCCTTCTTTCTTGACTTGACTCAGCGTGGCTTCTTGTTTGAAACGCCGTAAGGAGCTGCCTCCACCTCCTCTGCCTCTGTCCCTGCCACGTGTTTCCAGTATTGTCCACTGCCCATGAATGAGCCGACTTGGCAAATTTCGAAGGGGTATGCACACTACAGAAGCGCTTCCTGGCAAATTCCATGCAGCAGGCAGCAAACGCCTTGTGGGTGCATGTTCAGAGTTGTACACCCAACACGCGCACAGGAGGGTGTGTACCCAGCAAAGGCATCACCCAGCAAAACTTTCGATCCTCCTGCCTCAGCCTCCCAGAGTGCTGGGATTACAGGTGAGTGCCACCATGCTTGGCAAAATGTTACGCTTTTCTTACCAGCTATTGATTTACTAGATTCAGTTATTTATCTAATAAGTATTTTCAATTATGTCATGTTAACTATATAGGTCTATGGGCTTTTTTTTTTTTTAACTGGGAACTGAACACAGAGACTTCACACGAAGCTACATCCCTAGTCCTTTCTTCAAATTTTGAGACAGGGTCTCACTAAGTTTCTCAGGCTGGGTCTTAACTTGTGGTCTTCCTGCCTCAGCCTCCCAGAGTGTTGAAATTATAGCATGTGCCACGAAGCCTGACTAGGCTTAGGTTACTAGGTATATACAAATCAGTTTTTATTTATAGCCCCTAATTATTTAGATAGGCAACAATCCCCTTTTACCTGTGGTTTCACTGTACATGTTTTTACCTGATGTCAACTGTAGCCCAAAACAGTAAATGGAAAAACCTCAAAAATAAGCAGCTTGTGTTTTCAATCCCATGCCATTCTGATTTTTTTTTTTTTTTTTTTGAGACCGGGTCTCACTCTGTAGCCCAGGCTGGCCTTGGACTCACAGTAATCCTCCTGCCTCAGCCTCCCGAGTGCTGGGATGACAGGTGTGCACCCCTGTGCCCGGCTTGCCATTCTGGGCCATGCGATGAAAGCTTGCACTGACCCGCTCTGTCCTGTGTGGGAAGGAATCTCCCCTCTGTTCAGCACATCTATGTGGGAGGTGCTACCTGCCTATGAGTCACGTGGTAGCCACCTCAGCGATCAGATCCACCATCTCACAGGGCAAGTCTGTGTCCTGACACTTGCCTCGCCCGCCTCATCTCACCTCGTGGGTGCCACGGCATCTCGCATCACCACAGGAACAGGGGGGAGTCCCACGCAAGAAGGCGCTGGAGGGGTGGGAAGAGGCCGTATTTGGGTAACGTTATTGATACTGTATGTTGTTACTACTGTCCTTTTACTAGTGCTGCCATCTTTTCCTGTGCCTAATATGTCAATTAAATATTAGGTTGTGGCTATGTATGCAGAAGTACAATCTGTACACACAGGACTTGGCGTCAGCCGCCGACTCCCTCTTCCAGCGCAGGTCCTGGAGTGTGTCCCCCACAGATAAGGGGGAAACTCCTGTCCCCATATTTTTTTGACTTTCATGTCTGCTATTTATTATTGTATCCTGCTAACTTCTTTTTGGGTTTATTTCCTTCATCCTAGTTCTTTTAGTAGCTAATTCAGAGGAGATCTGGGGTTCAAAAAAATCTCCTGGACTTTGTAAGTCTGAAAATATCTATTTCACTTTCCCCTCGAAGTGAGGCTGAGGATTCCAAACTGACATTTAAAAAATATCCTCCTCAGAACTCAATTGTACTTTTCTCACGGAGGGTACACCTTCTTTTCTAGAATCTTGGAACGTTCTTAGCCATGAAGTCTAGCCATTGGGTGGCTTTTTTTTTTTTTTAATAGAAGAGAATTTATTTGGCTTTGTAAAGGTATACTTTCACAGTACTTAGGCATGGGAAGATCCTATGAAAGTTTTATAGTTTGCCTTTATAAAGTAAATGCTTAGGTTGGGTAGGAGGCTTTCAGACATTAGGTTTGAGAAAGTTGATAGTCATCAAGATTAGCCCACACGATCACCCACAACACAACAAAAGAAACCAAAGAATAAGACTTTCTTAATGACTCTCAAATACAGTGTAAGTGGCAACTTCTAGTGAAACATTTATTTCTATGCCATGTTCATTTTCTGTTCTCTCTGACTTTTCTGAATAAGGCTTATGAATATATCATTTTCCACTGTTTCCCTAGTTTCGACTCCAAAGTCACTGTTTTATCTTGGCTGTGAATTTATTATTTACAGTAGGATATGCTTACTAAGCCAGTAACCTTGGGAATGCTTCAGAATTAAGAGCAAATAATGGAGACATTGTTTCACTGACTCTCATCTAATTTTGGGAAAATCACTTCCTTATAGCTCTAATTCTAGCTGATATATATATATATATATATATATATATATATTTGGTGTGGTAGGGGGCAGGCTCTTACTCTGTAGTCCAGGCCAGTCCTGAGCTGACTATGTAGCCCAAACTGGCCTACAAATCATGGCCATCTTCCAGCATCAGCCTCCCAAGAGCTAGATTACAGCTGTGCTTCTCCACATCCAGTTTATGTGGTAGTGGGGAATTGAACCCAATGCTTTAAGCTTGCTAGGCAAGCGCTTTAGCCACTAAGCTATTCCTTCAGCCCCCTAGATGATAAATTCTTTCCCTTTCTGGATTCGGAGTCCAGAGTCCTGACCATTACACCACGGGACCTCCCTTCTTTCTCTCTTTCTTTCGTTCTTTTTTTTTTTTTTTTTTTTGAGACAGGGTCTTGCTCTGTAGCCCAGGCTGGTCCTGAACTCACTACGGAGCCCAGGCTGACCTTGGGCTCATGGCAATCCTCCTGCCTCAGCCATCCAAGCGCTGGGATTACAGGCATGTGCCACCACACCCAGCTTATATGGTGCTGGGGAATTGAATCGGTACTTAGCGCTTGACTTAGCGCTTGCTAGGCAAGTGCTTTAAGCACTGAGCCATTCCTCCAGCCCTGCTTTCCCTTTCTAAACAGAATCAAAAAGAAAGTGAAATTACAGGAAACCTACAGTTGGTTACACACTGTATACTTGTACTCATCACCAGTAATACTTGAAGATAAAACACAAATTAATAGGCTAACAAGTAGAAATGTACACTTCAATGAGTATAAAGTAGGTAAACAATTAGGTATGCTGATGGAGAAGCTGTCCAAGGTACATGAATCAGGAGAATCGACTTTCCATCTAAATTTTCTGGTTTTTTGCAGAGTATTTGTTAAGGTCATTTAATATGTCATTTGGAAGTCTTTTATTGTAAGGATAATTCTTTTGATAAACTGCAGACACAATGATTATTCTGGACTTCCAAATTGCATTTCTTTATAAGTTTCCTTCTGAATTCCTTTTTTTTTTTTTTTTTCCTTTTTGGGACAGGGTCTCACTTTATATCCCAGGCTGGTCCTGAACTCACTGGTGTAGCCCTGGCTGGCCTTGGACTCAGGAAAATCTGCCTGCTTCAATCTCCCGAGTGCTGGGATTACAGGCATGCACCACCATGCCCAGCTTTATTTGGTGCTGGGGAATCAAACGCAGGGCCTTGTACTTGCAAGGCAAGTGCTTTAACTGCTATGCTATTCCTCCAGCCCTTCCTTCCGAATTTGTGAGGTAACTATTCCATTATTTCTGCAGTTGCCAGCGAGGCCCTGATGCATCAGCAAGCCTGGAAGCTTATTTCCCTTAGAACGCCGTAACACCACCAAAGAGTGAGGTGGTATTTCTGCTAAGCTCAAAGCTTCTGACCCTCTGGGTTTAGGGCCTTCTCTCCTCTCAGGGCATCTTATCAATAGAATATGTGGCTTCACGATTTGAATGATCCTGCTGGCAGATACCATCTTGCTACCCATCATGACCCCTATGAAAGGGCAGCTTTCCCATCAGCCCCCCTCTTTTTTGGGGGGCAGGGTCTCATTCTGTATTCCAGGCTGGTCTTGAACTCACTGTATAGGCCAGGCTAGTCTCCAGCACATAATAATTCTTCTGCCTCAGCCTTCCAAATGCTGAGATTACAGGAGTGCACCATCATGCCCCACCTATGTGGTACTGGGGAATCCAACCCAAGGCCTGGTGGTGGTTGCTTGGCAGGTACTCTAACTGCTGAGCTACTGCGATGCCAGTCCCTTTCCCATTAACTCTCACGTGGCTTGGGTGTGTCCCCCCAGGATCCATTGCGATTGGAAGGCTTGGCCTCTGGCATGGGGCTACTGGGCAATGGTAGAGCCTTTGGGAGAAGCCGCCTAGCCGGAGGTCCATGCTACCGGGGGTGTGCTCTTGGAAGGTGGTTCTCATGTGGCCCCTTGAGTTATCATGAGAGTTTCTTGGCATGAAATATGACCATGTCCTCCTGCTGCACGCTCCTGCCATTGCCACTACCATTCACCATAACGAAGTCCTCGCCAGAACTGAGCTAGTGCAGGCACCATGCCTGTGAATCTCCACAACTGTGAGCTAAGTAAAACCTCTTTTAACTTATGAAGGTATTAGGTATAATCAAAATACCCAGTGAATGTTTAAATCACCTACACTAGTAAGAGACACTTTGCCATTAATTCTCCTCAAAATACTTTTCCTGAATTTGAATACACCACATCTTTCTTGCCACTTTCTGAAGCAGTCCTCCTCATGTGCCCTTTAAGTCACCAGGTGTGACTTAAAAAAAAAACAAACAAACAAAGAGCAAGCCTATGAAAACAGTATGTGTGTCCTGATCCACTTTATTCAATGGCTTTGGCCTTATGCGACTTCTGGCTCTTCCCCAAAGTCAAAATGACCATGAAATGTAAACATTTTGAACTGATTCAGGACACCAAGGTAGACATAGTAGCGTAGCTAGCCATGAACTGACTCAGGGAGTGACAAGAGTGACAGGATACAGTGTGATGAGATCAAGAGTATTTTGAGGGGATTCATTATAATGTATTTTATTGAGACAGAGTCTCACTCTGCAGCCCAGTCCTGAGCTCACAATGGAGCCCAGGCTGGCCTTGGACTCACGGCAATCCTCTTGCTTCAGCCTCCTGACTACTGGCATCACAGGAGTACACCGCCATGCCCAGCATTATGTGGTGCTGGAGAATTGAACTCTGACCCTTGTGCTTGCAAGGCAAGTGCTTTAACCACTGTGCCATTCCTCTAGCCCCTATTTTTCAAGTTCTTTGACTCCCTCTGCAGTGTTTCAGGGAATTTCTTCTGACATGTCTTTCGGTTCATGGAATTTGTTTCAGCCCATTTGATTTTTTATCTTTTGCTGGTCTTTATTTATGTAAATTTTCATTTTAAGACTTTCTGTTTGAGTCTTTTTTAGCTCTGTCTGTTATGAAATGATTTTTTTACTATGTTCCAGTTGTGTTTAATGAATTAAATTTCTCTTTCTTTCTTTTTTTTTTTTTGAGACAGGGTCTCACTCTGCAGTCCAGTAGGCTGGTCTAAATTTTTTCCTTATTCTCTTTGAAAAATGAAAAAAATACTCTGAAGTATATAAAAATTACTGTCTTAGTTTGGATCTGGAGTGTCCCCCAAAAGCCTCATGTACCTATGGATTCTGCATAGTGTTGGGAGGTGGGGCTGGGCTGCAAGGGCGGATGCTTGGGGCTTCACCTGCCATGTGCTGGTCTGCCTTTCCTCCCAGGCTTCTCTGTTCTTCTGTGCTGCTGTGAGGATCTGTCTCTGTCTCTAGCTCTAGCTGTGGTCTCACCATATGATTCCACCATTTTCCAGCTGTTCACCTATGAATGAACTACGATTTTCTGAAACTGTAAGCTAAAATAAAATTTTCTTCCCTAAAGTTGTGGATGTCAGGTTTTGAGTCACAGCAACACAAAAAGGTAACAAACACAAATTGGAACCAGAGAAGTAGGGTTGTTGCTATGACTTTACCTTACCGTGTGGTTTAGAGGCCTCTGGGACCGGTTTGTGGGAGGAGTTTAGAAAGGTTTGAGGATGCTGGCTGGAGAAACCATGGACAGCTCTGAGCAGAGCTTGATGGGAGATACTGGTTGGAGCCCAGAAGATCAGAATGCTGATAGAAGTGTGGATTGGAAAGGCCAGGCTCAGGAAGTTTAAGATGGGAAGGGGAATTGTATTGACTAGTGGCCTATAAACCACACGTGCTACGCTCTGGCAAAAAGTTTGTCAACATTTTGCCCTCTTCCAGTGACATCACCTGAAACTGAGATTAAGGACAGTGGTCTACTTAATCTGGTAGAGGAAATATCAAGGCAGACCAGTGTCCAGGCTGTCACTTGGCTGCTGTTTGTGGTTTTTAACTTGAAAATAGAAACACAAATTTGTGCTAAAAGACAGGAAAAAATGGCAGAGAAAAATCATATAGAAGATTTTCAGTGTTATGCCAAACAAAATAGCCTGCAGTGGTGGGGCCAAAGAACACAGGGAAGTTAAAGAGATTAGCATTAAAAGAAGCCAAGTACTTACACTCAGGACTACAGGAAATAGGCCTTGAGAGCATCTCCAAAGTCAACAAGACCTCACCTTCACTAGGTCAAGAGTGGAAAGGCAAAAGACTTTGCTCTGAGAAGTGTACCCCAGGGACAAAGGAAAAAAATGTCTTTCAGAGTTGAGCCTGCTGGAGTTCAACCATATAAGAACTTGGAGACCTTGGCAGCATTTGTGTGAAAGTCAGGCTAATGCTTAAGTCAGTGGAAGACCTAGGTGACATGCATGTGGTCCTGGCTTTGCAGGCTTGCAGAGTGTAAGAGTTGTGCATTCATGGAGGCTTCCAACCCGGTTTCAGAGGAGGGCTGTGGAGGCCAGGTAGTGTGCCCCTCAGGAGGCAATGCCTTAAATAGTAAAGGAGAAGCCAAAGGTGCAGTGGAGAGCCTGGGGATTTGGAGAAGCCAGGAGCGTGGATCATCCACTGAGGAAAGCTGCAGGCTGTGAGCAGAGCCAGCCTAAAGGAGGGAACATGGAAATTGCAGCCAGCAGGGAGGCTGTAGGGACAGGGCCACCCAATCCCTTGGGAGCTCATATCTTGCTGCAGTTTACCCCAGGTGCTGGACAGAGGACTACAGAATGTCACCCTTGCCCTGATGGATTTAGGAATTGTTTTGGTTCTATTGCCTTTTATCCCCCTATTCTTCCCTTTTGGAATGGGAATATTTACCCTGTGCCATTGTAGACTGGAAGGGCTTAACTTTCTTTGATTTTAACAAGAGCTCACAGCTGAGAGTTTGCCTTGCCTCTCAGAGGAGACTTTGGACTTTCGTTAACCGTTCTGGAACTGTTAAGACTTTGGGAACTCTTAGAGAAGGATGAAAGGCATTTTGCTTAAGGGAGTATATATGAGTCTTTTGGGGGCCAGGGACCGAATGTCATAGCTTGGATCTGGGGTGTCCCCCAAAAGCCTCTTGTGCCTATGGATTCTGCATAGTGTTGGGAGATGGGGCCTGGCTGCAAGGGCGGATGCTTGGGGCTTCACCTGGCATGTGCTGGTCTGCCTTTCCTCCCAGGCTTCACTGTTCTGCCATGTTGCCGTGAGAACCTGTCTCCTCCTCTGGCTGTAGTCATGTGATTCCACCATTTTCCAGCCATTAACTTGTGAACGGACTGTGACTTTCTGTAACTATAAGCTACAATAAATCTACCCTAAAGTTGTGGATGTTAGGTCTTAAAAGTCACAGCGATGAAAAGGTAGCTGAGCCAATTGTCTATTTCTAGTTCAGCTTGTTGCTTTTTGTATTTGGAATGTCCCCCAAAAGCCTCGCGTATTTGCATGTATTTGGATATGTGGAATAGCTATGGAACTACATGCTGTTGAGAGGTAGGGCCTGCATCCAGCGCAATCGGCAGGCAAAATCCCTTTTTGACTGCTAGGCAAAACTGTGGTATTCCCAAAGTGCATTGGCTTCAGTCTGTTTTGACCAATTTAAAACTCTTCCTTAATAAACATTTTTTTCCAGTAATGTAGATATAATATGTATGTATGAAGTGAGGCTGATCAGAAGGGGCTGATCACTGAGACAGTAGGACAGGGCTTGGAAGGGTAACGTTAGCTCCGCCCTCCTTGCTCTTTTGTCTTCCAGTCTGCCACACTATGAAGGCTTCTGGGCCTTCTGGGCCCTCTAATCACCATTGCCAGTCACCGGTAAGGGGACGGAGACCTTCTGATACTGGGAGCTAAAACAAATGTTTCCTCTCTCAAGTTGTGGATGTTGGGTATTGGATTTCAGCAACCTAACAGTAAGCAGGACACATTTGCTAACTGCTTCTCATGGTACTGGTTTTCCTCACTTGCCTTATGATTTTTATTTATCTCCCAGAGGCAGCCCTTCAGATGTTCCCTCTAGTGGGAGTCCCATTTATATTTTAGTTTCTAAATGTGTTCTTTTTATTAGTTTATGCTTTTAAAATGAAATTTACATTTATTTTGTTTGTTTTGTCAGTACTGAGGAGATTTTGCACTGAGCTACATCCACAGCCCATTTTTTATTTTGATTTTGAGACAGGGTCTCAAAAAGTTGCCCAGGCTGGGCTCAAACTTGGGATTCTCCTGCCTCAGAGTCCGGGAATACTGGGATTATAGGCCAGGCCCAGGTATATATATATATATATACATACACACACGTGCACACACACACACACAAACACACATTTTTCGGAGAGACAGGGTCTTGCTCTGTAGTCCAGGCTGGTCCTGAACTCACTATGGAGCCCAGGCTGGCCTTGGACTTCTCCTGCCTCCCGAGTGCTGGGATTATAGGTGTGCGCTGTCGTGCCTGGCTAGTGTGGTGCTGGAGAATCGAACTCAGGTACTTAGCACTTGACTTAGCACATGCTAGGCAAGCACTTTAACTGCTGAGCCATTCCTCCAGCCCCTAGAAATATATTCTTATGGTACCTTCTTATAATTGTCTCTGTTGAAGCTGTTAGGTGAAAAAGGGGGCCCCACAGGGCCAAAACTATGACCAGCAGCAGGAGAATTTGAAGTCAAGGTTTATTGTCTCCATGACCCTAAGCGTGGTAGCTGGTCCAGGTGTAAGTCCCCCTAGGACTCTACACCTGGTTAGCAGGGTCAGGCAGAAGGCCAGGTGTAAGGCACAAGGCATAAAGAGGGAATGGATAAAGGGGGCGGGGAAGGGATAAAGGGGTAGGAAAGGGGCAAAAGGGTAAGTCCAAGGGGATCCAAAAAGGGCAAAAAGAAGATAAGAAAAAAACGGCAGAGGACAAAAGGGGTAGAAGGGCTGCGTTTGGAATGAAGAGCGTTAGGCAGTGTGGGGGATTAGCCAGCTTGAGCGTCAGGGATTGGCCGGGCTGCTTAGTGGGCATGTGGCTGGGGATTGGGCAGAAGAGGACAAAGTGGAGTTGCCTGATTGGTGGGGGCAGGAAGCAGGTGTGCTCTGAGTTAAGGCAGAGAAGTCCCTGCTGGGTCAAGGTTGTCACCACCAGGTGGCTAACTGATGGGATCTACAACACTGTTCTGTCAGGCTGAAGGAGTCGGGTGGCCATGGCAGGGAAAGGAGGGAACAGCCGCCTGTAAGGTCATACCGAGAGAGCCAAGGTCTGTGTGAAATGGCTGACGAGTTCAGCACAGAAACCCACAAAAGTCAAACAGGATTCCCCTTCCTACCTCTCGTGCTGAATTAGTCTTGACATTAATTTGACAACAGGTGATTTTCATGAGTAAGCAGTACAAACCGTATCGGAAACTAATCAAGCACATTTATATAGTTGGCTTTACAGGAAAGGGGGGAAGTTCAATAAAAGATGTAAATTTAAACCTTACCTGGGGCAAAAGCAGCTTTCTTTAGGGGAATGAGAGCGGCTTTCTTCCCTTGGGTGTTGCCTCAGTCCCCAAGTTCAAGGGTAAGCGCTTTCATAGCGTGGCGGGAACTGCCCGGTGCCTTGATACCTGCCCTCCCCTCCTTCCTTCAGAACAGATTCTCAGTTTTATTTAGGACATCAGAAGATCAGCTAAAAAAAAAGAAAACCACACTATTTTGGCTTGTTTTGAAGGTAGGGGTGGCTAATGAAATGTGACTAGGAGTCGTGGCTCATTAAGGAGCTTGGGCTCCACTGGTGATCTTAGCCCTTCAGGTGTGGTCTGCTCTACTCTGCCCTCTGTCTTGTAAGAATGTGAGGCCGCTTCATCTTTAGCAGCTCTGATGCAGGCAAGTGGCTGAGGACTCCAGGAGGTAGAGGCGAGCTGTAGGAACCGGGCCCGGCAGGTGTTAAGCCCTCATCCCAACTCTGGGTTACCTTCTTCTGGATTTTTTTCCTTTTTTTTGCTATAGGACACAGATTTTAAAAAATTGTTCAAATTACACATTGAGAGTCTCTGTTTTCTTGAAGCAAATCTCAGTTTCTAACAAGTATTCCATGTACCTTGAGTTCCTAATAAGTGATTGGTGTGTATTCTTCCTGGAGGGCCTTGCTGGAGCTCCAGCAAACTCTTGTGTGTGCTAGAATGCTAGGAAGATCATAGGATTCCAAAGATGTACAGATAAACCAAGACAGGAGATACATAAGACTGTGTAATGGAACTACAAGCCTTGGCTGATCTTTCTCTGGTAAAGGGGCATAGTCAGAAATTCCCAGAGTTTTTTTTTTTTTTTTTTTTTTTTTTTTTTTTTTTTTTTTTTTTTTTTTTTTTTTTTTTTTTTTTTTTTTTTTTTTTT
>PVKB01008378.1:0-17314 GCA_004027205.1 Ctenodactylus gundi | reverse complement strand
GAAGGTGCATATTTGTACATTCACAAGGTTATGTTTACATCAATCAGTTTCCTTAGGATAAACTTTCATTAGTGACCTAATAAGTGAATTGCTACAACAAAACAAAGTTAAAACTATATCACATTGCTACATTCAATGAACTTAAATCTATACCACATAAATATACTTAAAGTGACAGACATGTAGGCAAATCTAGTTACTTCTTAATTTCCTAACTTTCATATCTTATTTACTCATATTTCACTGATTACTAACCTACTTTTTTCTCAGCTCCTTCTCTCTAGCTGTTGTCACTTTTTCTCTGGGGTCATTGGTGTCGCTGGTCTCCCTTTCACTGTCCAAGTTTCCTTTAAGTACTTTCTGCAATACTGGCTCAGTGGCTACAAATTCCTTTAAGCTGTCTCTGTCATGCAAAGTTTTAAGTTCTCCCTTTAAGTTAAAAGATAATTTTGCTGGACATAGCAGTCTTGGCTGGCATCTATGTTTTTTGAGTGCTTGGATGATATTGCTCCATTATTTCCTTGCTTTTAGAGTTTGGATTGAAAAACCTGCCGTTACCCTGATGGGTTTATCTTTGTAGGTCACCTTCTGTTTTTCTCTTATCGCTTTTAGTATTTTCTCTTTGTGTTGGGTTTCTAGAATTTTAATTATGATGTGTCGTGATGAGGATCTCTTATGATCAAAGTTGTTTTGTGTTCTATATGCCTGCAATAGTTCCATGTTCATTTCTCTTCTTAGATTTGGGAAATTTTCTTCCATTATTTCATTATACATGTCCTTTAAGCCTTTTGTTTTGTCCTCAGTCTTCTCCTCGATTCCCATAATTCTGAGGTTATTTCTCCTTGAATCATCTATCAGTCGTTGCAATAACTCGCTTTCTTTATTTACTTTGTATTCTTCATGGCCTGTATGTTGCAGCTTAGTCACTTTATTTTCTAGGTCTGACATTCTATTCTGAAGTTGTTTAAAGTGGTTGCTTATTATTACCTGCGTGTTTTTCATTTCCTGAATATCTGCATTCAATTTTTCTATATCTCTGTTGTGTTCTTCTCTAATTTCATCTTTTGTCTTCATTATCTTCTGGTATATTTCTTCCTGGTCTCTAGTTGCTTTTCAAGGCTTGCTTTTTGCTTATCTATGTATTGGTGTAGCTCTTCTGCTCTCTGTTTAATTTCCTGTTTTAATTCCCATTTTAATTCACTGAATTTCTGGGCCCAGAAGTTGTCATCATTTTTTCCATATTCATCTTTATTTATCCTGACTTTGTCTCCTGGGGTTTCAGGTCTTTTGTAGGAGATTTGTGCCTGCGCTTCCCCAATTCTTCTTTGGTCTCCTCTAATTCCTTTTCAAGGCTTGCTTTATGCTTAGCTAAGTGTTCTTGTAGTTCTTGCGCTGTCTGATTTATTTCCTGCTTTGCTTCCCGTTTTAACTCCTCCTTTAATTCCTGTTTTAATTCACTGACTATCTTGGCCCAGAGGTTACCATCATTTTTGTCCTTTTCTTTGGGTTCTGCAATTTCAGCACCCCTTGCACCCTCCCCTGGGGAATCAGATCTTTTTGTATGAGATTTGTTACCACGTTTCCCCATGGTACTGCTACCTCTGACTGTCTCTGGTGTGCAGGAAAAGTGAATGGCTCCTGCTGACGTCACTGCCTGCGACGGCTGTTGAGTCCCGTTTCTGATCTGGGATTCTGGGATCTTTCCTTGGGGGTGGGGGGGGGTGGTGCGGGGGAGGCGCACACAGCGTTTGTAGTACAAACACCTGCGGGTTGGTGCTTTTGAGGCCGTCCACAGCCAATGATTCCCATTAGTCTGGGTCTGCGCTTACCTCGGGCTGAGGTCTGGCCTCCGGACCTTGTTTGTGATCTGTGGGTGCCAGCAGCACAGGGCCAAACGGAGTCAGCTGCTTCTGACCCACCCACAGCCTCTTCTCCAGTTGTTGTGTGCTCCTCCGTCCTCTCCAGCTCCATTCAGTCAGGTGTTCAGGTCCCCGTGAGTGTTCCTCTGTCTGCCGCTGCCTGCCGTTTGCCGCCAGCCGTGGCGGCTTACTGGACTGCGGGGATTTTTTTTCCCCCTCCGGTTTTGATGATCCTTCGGAGTTTCTGGCCTCCCGCTGGTTGCCTTTCAGTTTCTGGGGATGTGCCTCTCTTTCCTAGCTACACCAAACATGCTTTTTCTAACTATCTTCTTGACTTTTTAAGTGAGTTGGTGAGGAGACTTTGTGCAGTGCTGTTACTCAGCCGCCATCTTGACCGGAAGCCTCATGCCCTATGCTTTTAACTTGGCCCCAAATAAATATTCTAGGGGCTGGGGCATAGATCAGCAAATAGAGTCTGTCTAGCATGCTCAAAACCCTGGGGTTGATTTCCCAGCACTACATAAGCCTGGTGTGGTGGTGCATGCCTGTCATCCCAGCACTTGGAAGGCTGAAGTAGGAGGATTGCCATGTGCTCCAGACCACCTGGACCACATAGTAGTTCAAGACAAGCCTGGGCTATGTATGTATATACGTACATATATTTGTGTATATTGGAGAGGTGATTGATTAGTGTACCAAAACAATTGGCTTTCCAGTTAAGAGGAGAAGATACCCCCTTACAAATGGGTTTTTATTTCCCTTTCCCGTCCCTGTTGCTAAATGTTGGAAATAGGATTAATTCACCTTAAGGAACATTCCAGTTATAGCCCAGAAGTGATATCTTCTTGTTTTATATTTGAGAACTGTTTCAGTGTATTAGATTTTAGTATTGTTAAATCTCAGTTATTCTGGGAGTAATCATTTGGTGCAGCCATTCTCAGCCTGGTCAGGCTCAAAGCTTCCCTTTACATATAGAATGCCCCTTTTATTATTCTGAAATGAAATTGCAGCTAATGTAACCTGAATGTCCATGTAATCGTACAAAAAATGTAAAACACAAAGGATAACACAGAAATGTAAAGAATGTAACTTAAATATGTATTTCAATATTTAGAATATTTCACCAGTAGGGAAATTGCTCTGGGTGAGAATTATCTAGCTATCTGACTTCTCTGTTGCCAGATGATATAATAAGTGAGTGTCAAGTCAGCTCTTTGTGGCTTGAAGTAAGTTACTTTCTCTGAGCTTCAGTTTTCTCACATTTAGCAAGGGCACTATCTCACAGAGAGCCTACTTGGATAATGTAAAATATTACATATGAAGTACCTAATTTGATATTGAGTCCACAGTTAAGTCTCAAGGAATGCTCATTCTCAGTGCATACTTAAAAGAGAAGTCAAAGGTACTGAATTCAGGGTGGATTTTCTTCCCTTGTGAGATCTGTCCATTTGAGCTCAGCATCTTTCTAGCAGAGGAAATGAGAGCTGGGAGTAGCTCAGAGATTGAGCAGTTAGAAAAACAACTGACCTTTATGGCTCCCCCAAAACCCCTTTTTCAAGCAGATGGAAAAAAATAGGGTCAAATTTTCATATCTCCTCCTAGGCTGTCTTTCCACACTAGTAGCCTGTATGCATCCTCACTACCTGTCACTAGAGGAAGGGGTGCTTTGTGAGAAGTGGCTAAGTGTGTTAAGGACTTACTATGATTTGGAAAATTGAGAATTGGTACCCAGCAACCTATAGACTCCAGTTTCCTAGGACAGTGTTTTATGAGGAAGAGTGGACGTGGTGGTTGGGAGATGAGTGGCATTCGAAGAGGGACTGGTGAGGAAGGACAGAAGTGCAAGTTGTTCCTCCATTCTACGCTCATTAAGAAGTGGACATTAAGGGATCTTCTTTATGATCATTACTAAGAAGATGCCAGTTTCTCTTTGAAACTGGTAGCCTCCAAATAAAACTCTTTAAAATATTTTGAAGAAGAAAAATGGAGCTTTCTTAAGAAAACAAAATCTATATGCTGATTTTATCATTTCAGATAAGATTTTTTTTTGGCTCATGGGAGGAAATTTTTTAAAATACATGTTTTCTTGTTCTTTCTGAACAATGATGTTTTGGCCATTGTGTTTTTACGTTTTAGAAAGCACACCAGCAGAACAAAGTACTTATTCTACACAGCAAAATAGGCTCCTTTAAAAATTACCTACAACATCATAGCATCATCCCGATTCTACACCCACATAAGCAGCCTCGGTGAGATGCAAAGCCCTTGTGGGGGCAGGTCGCTCTGGCTGCTGCCTCTTCTAGGTTTCCCTTGCCTGCCTGATTCTCCCTTTTGATAAGACATCAGGTAACCATGACAACACTGCACTGTGGAAGTCCTTTCATTTCTGTGCATTACATAATCCTGGAAATAAATCTGCTGTCTGCTTGACATTTGCTTCCTTTTCTCACAAACTTTTTTCTCTAATGTTAGCATGGTGTATCCTGGAAGAAGACCTGCCACTGAGGATTTGCTGCAGTGTGACTTGCTGTAGTAACAGGTCGACTCTGCGTTTTCTGAGGACCAGGTTCCTGCCACGGAGTCTCCCTATACACACTTCAGACTACATTATAGCTCCATCACTCAGCTGTTTAAGACTGGCCAGACCAGTGGTTCCCTGGGATCCTTTCCTATTTGAGATTTACACAGCCCAAATCTTTGTTATCCAAAATGGCAGCCACTGTTATGATGTGGGCCCCTAGGTCCAGCCCTGGAGAGGCTGGTCTTCTGGTAATACTGCAGGCAGGCAGGGAATTTGCTGTGGTGCACAATGGATATATGAAGTACTGATTTTTCACTTTCAAAATTTGATAAGATTGCTCAACCTGATATTTCTTTAAAAATCAAGACTCTAAGTTTAAAAATAGAAATATTAACAATCTGCTTTGAAATGTGAATATGTATTGCACCTACTTGGAAATGTTAGAATTGAGCCATACCAAAATGAGTAGTTTCTGTTTTGTCCTTGGGGGAAGGTTTGATTCCATGCTATAAATTCTGGAAACTTCCATAAAGATGAAGGTTTTCTTCGCTACAAAGGAAATTACTTAATTTCTTTCATTAATGGCTACATGGGAAGTCAAACAAGTTGAATGCGACATAGTGGGTTCTTGACTGGATGGGAGGAAAGTTGTCATCAAGATCAGAATAAGGCCAGTATTCTCGTCTTTACCCGCTGGCTTGAGTTGTGCTCAGGCAAACTGCTATTGATTAGATTTATTTCCCTAATGGCTGTATTCTGCTCTCTCCCAGGAATGTGAATATACCAGACACACAGAGCCTTCTCCCAAATGTCAGCCAATTAAGGGTTATTGAGCTTAATGAATCTATTCCATAGCACCCAACTCTCCAGTCTTCAATCACACAATCTCCTGGGAGATGGGGCTCAGAGAAAGGACTGCAGAAACAAGCATGTGACTGTATTGAATAACTTCGCGCTTCCTTTAAGGCCATCTTTCCCCTTCCTGGAATATATGATATCCTTATGTGTAATCACAGGAAATGTGATCATTTTATTGTCCTCGCTTCAAATGACCCTCATCTAAAATGACTGCGATAAGATCAGCGGCTCTGTGTATACTACAGAGGTGTTATCCTGATCTGTTCTGCATAAGCTCAAAGGAAAGCGAGGATGGTCAGCGGTGGCATTGGGTAAAGTGGTTTCAGTATATCACCATCTACAACTAACCATCTGGATGAAGTGTTTTAGTGCTGGGATGCTTCCAGTATGAGCAGTGTAAAGGAAAAAATAAGAAGTTATAGTACTTAGCTAAAGGGAAAATAATGCAGATTTCTCAGGCTTTAGCCTTGAATAATTGACGTCAGATTGGCTTTAAATTCCAGATTTGGAGTGAGGGGGTGGGGGCAAGTTACGTACTTTTTTGTGATTTTGTAACCTTACCTTGAAAAGGCATAATCCCACTTCAGAGGATTGTCATAAAGATTTATTGAGGTAATGAACATAGAGCGCTTGCACAGTACCCAGCAAACAGTAAACGCTCAGTAAATGTTAGCAGCAATTATTATGCGTGTCACTCTCCTCTCCTCTGCCTGATCCTGCACCTGTCACTTCATAGGCACAAGATGCTGAGTTCTGTGTCCCTGTAGGAGGAGCGGGCTCAGAGAAAGAAGGGGAACAGGAGTGCGGGTCAGGAGCAAACCCCATTCAGATGTCCTGGAAACGTTGAGGGCTACGCGAGGTTGAATGAGCAGCGCACATTTAACCACGAAGGTTCTTTCTAAGCTAAACCACATTTATTTAGATTTCTGTCTTATTTGTTTTGCTTCTAGCATTTTGATTTTAACCTCAAATTTCTCCAAAGGTGCTTAAGACATTGCTTATGATAATTACTACTAAAACTAGAGGGATAGTGATGTTCTCTGTTGAAATTACCAAGATTGCTGTTCGCTCAAAGAAGGGGTGAGTCCGCCTCTTCTGAGTTTTGTGTGGTCATCTGATCCTGTAGCCTCTATACTATAGTATCTATAGACATCGAAATTTAAACACTTTGGAAAGGAGCAGGACCTAGGCTTTTCTCTGTTTGTACTCAAAGAAAGCATATCTTTCTCTCTTCTTTTAAAAAAATTACTCTAAAATTACAACTGGAAATCAAGTGCGTTTACAAGTAGACGTTTAGCTGTGATGGTGTCCCAAGAATACTGTCCTTGCTATATTTATCATTTACTTAAGTTGTGCTCCCTAGTGGTGGTGGAAAATTTTAGGTTCAGGAAATGTGTTAACTTGCTGAAAACAAATTTCAAACCCTCCCAGAGCCGTTTGCAGCAAATGTGTCTAATGTGGTCAGTCAACCTTTGAACTTGCTGATTTGAAACACTGCACAGGAAACCCTCATTTTAATACAATATGAATTTATATATTTTCTTGACTTTTCCTTTATTTTTAAATTTTTATTTTTGACAGTTGTAGGAATGGTAGGGAGACTTCAGAGTTGGGATTGGACTGGGCACTGTGATCTTGGGCAATTTATATGGTTCCTTCCTAGCCTCAGTTTAGACACATAAAAATGGGCTTCCGACTGGGTTTCAGGATTTGTGAGGCCTGAGACAAAATGAAGACGTGACATCTCTAGTTTAAAACAAAAGGAAAAAACAATATCACAAGTACTAATCTAACATCTTTCTTCTACTTCCCAACTTTTTTTTCTTTTTTTCCCCACTGTGTTTATTAATATACATATGTAACACATAGTGTTTACAATTATTTTGGGTATTTCATACACATATGTATCATATCAACTTTACAATGCATTCCCATTTTTAACCCTCCCATCCCCTCCCTATCCCTTCCCCCAACTCCACCTATCACTTCATGTGGTTCTATAGAATGTCTGTGTTCTGGGTTTTCCAAGTCAGAGAAACTATACAATACTTAACATATTAATCTTCCACAACTAAATCATTTCACTGAAGTCACCACTCTAACTCAGCTTCCCATTCCTCGAATGGGTGCGCAGTAGTTAAATCTTGATGCCTCTTCTCTGAATCCAACCAATCCCTTTATTGGGATATTTACCAAAAGTTTTTTTTTTCTATATTTTGCTATATCTTTGTTGCTATTCTTAAACCTGGCTTTACCCACCAGTTCACATTAGAAAATAACTACAAGCATTAGTTCAAAACACTAGTAAATTTGGGAAAGAAGAAAAAAAAGTTAAATTTCAAATGCCTTAGCTGAATACTGGAAGGTACATATTTGTACATTCACAGGGTTATCTTTACATCAATCAGTTTTCTTAGGATAAATTTTCATCAGTGACCTAGTAAGTGAATTGCTACAAAAACAAAGTTAAAACTATCTCACATTGTTACATTAAATGAACTTAAATCTATACCACATAAATATACTTAAAGTAACAGATATGAAGGCAAATTTAGTTATTACCAATTTTTTTAACTTTCATAACTAATTTACTCATATTTCATTGATTACTAACATTCTGCTACATTTGATTTATACTTTTATCTGTCTACCCATCCATATATTCGTGCATTTGTATTCTTAAGAGATTTTATGTCAATTCCCCATGTTGCATTATTAATTATTAATTATTCTATTTTGCACAATACTATACTATTACTAATAATAATGTTGTGGGAAAATTTCACAGATTTTATAGAAGAACTGGTACTGTTTTAAGAGTGTATCAATCAGATGGTTTAATTACTAATCTATTTTTTATTACATTTTAACTTTAGATGTTACCTTTTCTCCAAGATGTTTTGGTGCTGCTTATGTTTCCGCCTCTCAAAGAGGATAAACTTAATTCAATGTCAAAAGTCAATTGCTTCATTCAACAAGCTTAAGACTTTATCAGTTTGCTACATTAAATGGACTTAAATCTATATCACATAAGTATGCTACAGTTAAAGCAATAGATAAATAGCTATGCTCAGTTATTTCATATTTTTTGACTTTCATATATTGATTACTCATATTTCACTAATAATTAACGTTTTGTCCTATTTGATTTTTTCTTTTACCTATCAAGTCATCGCCAATTTCATGCATAGCTTTACTTTTTCCTCAGCTCATTCTCCTCTACCTGTTGTCACTTTTTCTCTGGGGTCGTTGGTGTCGCTGGCCTCCCTTTCACTTTCTAAGTTTCCTTTAAATGTTCTCTGCAATACTGGCTCAGTAGCTGCAAATTCCTTTAAGCTTTCGATATCATGGAAAGTTTTAATTTCTCCCTTTAAATTAAAAAATAATTTTGCTGGATATAGCAGTCTTGGTTGGCATTTATGTTCTTTTAGTGCTTGGATGACATTGCTCCATGATCTCCTTGCTTCTAGAGTTTAGATTGGGAAGTCTGCAGTTATCCTGATGGGTTTATCTTTGTAGGCACCTTCTGTTTTTCTCTTACCACTTTTGGTATTTTCTCTTCGTGTTGGGTTTCTAGTATTTAAATTATGATGTGTCATGATGAGGATCTCTTCTGATCAAAGTTGTTTGGTGCTCTATATGCCTGCAGTAGTTCCATGTTCATTTCTTTTCTTAGATTTGGGAAATTTTCTTCCATAATTTCATTAAACATGTCCTTTAAGCCTTTTGTTTTGTCCTCAGTCTTCTGGACTCCGATAATTCTGAGGTTATTTCTCTTTGAATCATCTATCAGCCGTTGTTATGATTCGCTTTGTTTCTTATTTACTTTGTGTTCTTCATGGCCTGTATGTTGCAGCTCAGTCACTTTATTTTCTAGGTCTGACATACTATTCTGAAGATGTTTAATTTGGTTGCTTATTATTTTCTGTGTGTTTTTCACTTCCTGAATATCTGCATTCAATTTTTTTAATATCTCTGTTGTGTTCTTCTCTAATTTCTTGTATTGGCTTCATTATTTTCTGGTGTATTTCTTCTATGGTCTCCTCTTTTTGCTTTTCAAGGCTTACTTTTAGCTTAGCTATGTGTTGGTGTAGCTCTTGAACTGTCTGTTTTATTTCCTGCTTTAATTCAATGCATATCTAGGCCCAGAGGTTACCATCATTTTTTCCATTTTCATCTTGGATTCTGCAATTTCAGTATCCCTGGTATCATCTTCTGGGGTGTCAGGTCTTTTTGTAGGAGATTTGTTACCACGTTTACCCATGGTTCTGCTATCTCTGGCTGTCTCTGGTGAGCAGGAAAGAAGGGTTTGGTGAAGGCCCAGTCCTAGATGCCTCTGGAATCCTCTAGTCTAAGGGACAGACAGGGCCTCTGGAAGCCTCTGGGGCTCAGGATTGACAGGGTGATGTAATTCCCTGGAAGCCTCTGGAAGTCTCCGGCTCACGGGATGGACAGGCGATTGACTTCCTGGTCCTAGATGCCTCTGGCGTGCAGGGCAGCGGTGAACCAGAAGCCTCTGGCGATGATCCCCCTTTTGAGGTGTCTTGTTCCCCCAGTGTCCACTCAGCAAAGCTCTCTGTCCTGGCTTCCCTCCCCCAGAGCGAGGCTCTCCACCCTCAGAACAGAGGTGCCCTGAGCCATTCAGGGGATCAGCAGCCTTTTACCTCTTTTTTCCTCTCTGCTGCTTTTGCCAGTTTCTCAGTTTCTTCCTAGACACTGTTTAAGGGTGACCCTCAAAGCCCTGCTGGGTTTTTCTGAGCTTTTGTTTATTCTAAAGGGTTTAGTTGTGGGCATTTTCCCCCTTATTTTTAAAATGGCTCCTGCTGATGTCACTGACTATGAAGGCTGCTGTGTCCTGTCTCTGATTTGGGATCCCGGGTCCTTTTCTAGGGGGAGTGCACTGCATTTGTAATATACACTACCCATGGGTTGGTGTTTTGGAGGCTGGGGCTGCCAGCTGCTGACAATTCCCACTACTCTGGATCTGTGCTCACCTCAGGCTGAGGTTCTGGCTCTGGACCTTCCTCTGTCTGTGGTCTGTGGATGTCGGCAGCTCAGGGCTGCTCCAAGTCGGCTGCTTTTTTCCTCCTCTTCCGATATGATGTCAGGATTTCTGACCCATCCGCAGCCTCCTGTCCTTTGTAGGGGTGCTGTGTCCTCTCCCAGCTCTGTCAGATGTTCCAGGCCCACGTGAGCTTTCCTACGTCCACAGCTGCCTGCGGCTCCAGCTGTTTGCAGCCGACTGTGGTGACTTCCTGGGCTGCTGGGATTTTTTTTTTTCTCTGCTTTCGAGGATCCTTCGGAATTTCTGACCTTCCCCTGGCCTTCTTACAGTTGTTGGGGATGCTCCTCTCTTTCCTAGCTACACTGAACACTGTTTTTCTAACTAAATTCTCGACTTTTTAAGTGGGTTGATGAGGAGACATTGTGCAGCACTGTTACTCAGCTGCCATCTTGAGTGGAAGTCCGACCCCCAACTTTTAGTTTTACAGTTTGCTTTTTAATGCTATATAAGAAAAATTATAAATTAAAATAGCATGATTTTCTGCCATTTTTTATATTGTGCAGGGTCAGCTTTAAGTGCACATATAAAATTACATAGCTCACAGAGGATCAGCGACATGCTGTTCATTTTTCATAGATCTTATGAGCATTTATTTCATCCTTAGAACAAAAGAAACTGCACAAAACTGATTCGACCATCTTTGTGAACTTCCTGACCTCAACACTTTCTACCTACACTTCCTACCACTACTTCCCTGAGGCGTGAGCAGGGCCTGAAGGGAAAAGAAGCTACGAATTATTCTAACTTTCATTTTCTTTCACTGTTGTATGAGGGTAAGTAGTTAGCCTGTGCTGGGAAGTAACCCGAACCAGCACCTCCCGTATGATATGGGTAGCAGGGCTACCAGGGCTGTGCAGCTGGGCATCTCTCCTCTGCTCTCTATGTGGCTAGAGGGGCCCTCGGGCAAATTGGCATTGATGGGACTCTCAGGCTCGTCACATGATGCCTAGCTTTCTCTGGAATGAGTAGTGGTCTTGGTCACTCATGTTTCGTAGAACACCTGTGTCTTCTGTCTGAACTTGAAGACAAGCCCTTGGGGGCTGTCATTCTCCTTTCCACTCCTACTTCGCCACAGAGGTATTGTATTTACTCTGTATTGACTTGGAATCTCATTGAACTTGCACACCCTGTAGGTCGCTAGAACCCTGTACCTCCAGAATTCCACTGTGAACTACACACTGTGGGGCATCCAGGAACCGAGGGCCCGTGTGTCTTCTCTGTGTGCACATTCCTGGTCTCATCAAGCTTCACTCCTGTCATTCAGTCCAGGATGCGGTCCTGCAGAGCTCAGGACTCAGTGTGACTACACAGGAATCTTAATCCTACAAAACCAGCCCTGATCCCTAAACGTCTAGATCCCATATACTGACTGAATTGTGTTATGATCTTATTCATTTATGGGCTCTTTTCCTACATAGAGTGACTTTACATGCCATTATGGAACAGGACATGTTTGTGGAGGAGAGAAAAGAGTAAAGAAGAAAAAGAACAGTGCCTGCACTCATACATCTGACAGATGGACATGCCATCGCTGTCCTTCATTATTGACATGTGACTTATAATAGGATTTGATTGAATTTAAAGCCCATTCTAGTTTAAAAGTAATTAAAAGCTTTGTCCTTTTTATGAATGACACTTTTGTCTTTCTTTTTAGAATGAGGAAAGATTTAAAAAAGAGAGATGACTTGATTCTGTGGAAGTGAGAGAGACATTTAAGAGGGCTTGAGTTTTTTACTTTTGAAAATTTTTGTAATGGAATACATGAAAGTAGAATAACATATAGTGTCACATACCCCTGGCCATATTCAGCACTTAGCCAATTGTGTTTTGCATGTGGCATCTTCACTCCTCATCATTAGCCTGCAGGTTATTTTGTAGCAAATCAGTATTTGAGTATTTGCGCTGCTATAATGAAATATCACAGGCTGGGGAACTTGCTGTCCTCATATTATTGATATGTATATATGCAATACATAAAGCTTGTTGTCATGGGGAAGGTGTGGAGCTGTGGAGGAATAGAGGCTATATTTACAAGTATCATTTTTTTCTACTCTAAAATTTTTAATTTTGGACTTGGTTGAAGAACATTAAACATGTGTACAAAGACTCATTTAATAAGCAATAAGCATTTTTCATGAAAGCGCTGTGCTAATACCATAGAGTTATTTGGGGCCTATAAGGAATTTTTGATCTAATAGAAAAGCTGTGGCTTGCATAATGTTATAAAATAATTATATAATAGGCAAGAGAATGGGCTAGGGAAGTAGCTCAGTTCAAGTGCTGGCCTAGCAAGCACAAGACCCTGGGTTGAGTTTCCCAATATAACTTAAGCTGGACACGGTGGTGCACACCTGTAATCCCAGCACTCAAGAGGCTGAAGCGGGAAGATTGCCTGTGATTGAGGCTAGCCCAGGCTACATAGTGAGAGTTCAGGACCAGCCTGAACTACAGTGTGAGACTGTGTCAAAAAATAATAATAAAGTAAGATGATATCAACAGCTACAAGGCATTCATGGACAAATCTGCATGGGAGCTCGGAGAGCTTTGCAAGGGAGAAATCAGGTACGAATCAAATCAAACAGGAACAAGAAATTTAGAGTGGGAGTGAATTTAAAGGTCAACTATTCCATACAGTTCACTTTATAAATGAAATAAAATTTAAAAAATAAACAGGAAGCTATGTGGTTTAATTGAGACAAAACTGGGTCTAGAACTGGATTTCTACGCTGGCATTGTTTCTTCTACATGCCTAAGTCTTCCCAATAACTCAATAATACAGTGACCACATGTTGAACATAAATTAGCTATGGCCAGAAAATTCTTTTCAAAAACTAAGATGGTCTTAATAATTACAGAATGTCATAGGAAGGAACTCTTTGGTAATATTTGGCATTGACTCATTTCTTGTAGGAAGAACTACGTGTAAAAGAGCTATAAAAATGAAGAGTTAGAAAATGAGACCATCAGAAAGCTTATGAAAATCAGAGTTATTTAGTCTGTAATAAGAATATTAAGGGAACTTCTGTAGCTTCAGAGATCAAGATGTTCTTTGTGAAGCTGTTTTCCATCTCTCCAGAAACAGAAAGTCAGAGAAAATAGACTTGACTATCAAGTCGAAAGTATGAAATTGATGTAAATAAAATTCCCCTGTCTGAAAGACTGAAAACCTCAAGGAAAGGAAGTTGCAGATCCCATAGACGGCCTTTTCCTGCCATCTTTTATCTGGGGAACCAATCACTTCTTCCAGATGTCCTACAGAACTGTTGGGAAGTGAGGGTGGAGCTCACCTCCTCCTAAGACTTCTTCATAGGAACTCAGATTATTACAACTCTAATACCCATTCACTACTGATCTTATAAATTAAAGGGGAAATCAGAAAAAAATAAAATGTGACATGACATTTCCTGGCAATCAGAAAGGGAATGAGACCAGGCATTTCTGTGAGACAAAAGATGATGGAGTATCTATTACAAACATCCAGGTTTTAGTCTAAGCTAAACAAGATTGAGAAGAAGCCACCTTGTCTTTTGAACCTTACCAAGGAGTTTCCGGATCCTTCCCATTCCCACTCTCAATTCTTTCATCCCACCATCACCCCTCAGAACAAAAGTCAATAGAGTTATTAACTTAGAATGGCATAAGATCCTTCTTTTCGAATATTGACACAGAAACATCTGGAGAAATGAAAGCAAACTAGGAAAGACAAGTCCTTTTCCAGAGATTCTGACTGCAGAGGTAGAGTGTGGAGCTCAAACATTTGCCCTTAGTTTGATAGTAGCCTTAGTTTGAAAAAGCACACCAGGTGGTTCTAGTGCCTGGGTTTGAGGATAGTTAACTTGTTGTATTTCCTCTCACAGGTATTTTCATTTTAACGAGAACTCTTGAACACCTCTGAAATTTCTGAGTATCTAGATACTACATCTGAGATAAAGTGTTCTTTCTTTCCTTTCCTTTCTTTTCCTTTCTTTTCTCCCTTCTCTCTTCCTCTTTTGCTCCGTTTTGAGACAGGGTCTTGCTCTACAGTCCGGGCTGGTCTTGAACTCACTATGTAACCCAGGCTGGCCTTGAACAATTTTCCTGCCCCAGCCTCACAAGAGCTGAGATTACAGGTGTGTGCCACCACACCCAGCTAGAATGCAGTTCTGGGGAGTCATTCAAACCCAGGATGTTGCATATGGTAGGCAAGTGCCATAGCCACTGAAATACCTTTTCCAGGACTGAACTTCCTGATGTAGTTGGTCAGAGAAATAACTTTGGAGGTTTTATCTCCCAAACTGTTCCGTATGGACCCTGCCTGCTTTGTAAACTTGATAGTGCCTTAGTTTGTGTAGAGAAGTGTTGCCATTGTGTGAGAGAAACTCTAGGGAAGAGACCAGAGCCTCAGAACTGAGGACATGGGCCAGCTTCCCTAGGAAAGGCAGAAGGAAAATGCAAGGCTGGTGGAGCAGCAGATCTACCTTCAGGACACTCTGTCTGTACATGTGTATTATCTGCTCTCAACTCAGCTCCTGCCTGAAAATTAGAACAAGACACAGTTAAGTTGAAAATTTCCGGTGTGAAAATTGGTTTCATTTTCTGTGTGTTTTGAATTTTTTAAACTATATCCACAGGATTATCCTTGCAGGACACCACTGCTAAGGCTGAGATTGTGTGAAGTCTAGGAGATTTGCCAGGTTATTTTCCCCTTTTCTTAAGCCATTAAAAAAAATAATAAAATCAGCCAAGGAGTCTCAAGGACAATAAGAAGTGTGTCTGCAATGGATATTAACTATAAATTGTTTACTGACCCTCATGCCTCCCTCAAGCCCACTGTACTGATCCTCTAGCCCTGAGAGATAATCAGAGCTCTTCTGAGAAATTCCAGGCTTCATAAATTGGAGTGTTTGAGCATCACACAGACAGGAACTCAATATTTTTCTTGAACAGTTTTGATCAGTCTGAACTGGGTTTTCATTAGCAAAGTAAAAATCACCAACTAGTGTCTGTCCCAAGGAATGCACTGCAGTCTTAGTACTTCTTCAAAATTCTCGTCTATTTTTGGGCACATGATTGCTGAGTTAGAGAATGGGCTATGTATGTCAATGTGATAAAGCAGTTCTCAGGGAAAGTTGAGCAAATTAACATAGGTAACATGGTCCTTGACTTTGAAGGGTCTCCCTTTTATTGTAGGCAGAAAGCAGGTGTCATAGGAAGTCAGACCCCTTGGGGGGGTTAGCCCTGGGCTGGCCTTGGCCTAGCCCTTTGGTAGGCTAGCCCTGGCCTCGGCCTAGTGCTATGGGGGGCTAGCCCTGGCTTCAGCCTACTCTTGGGGGTAAAGCCTTGACCTAGACTTGGGGGGCTGGCATTGAACTGCATTTGGCCAAGCATCTCAGGGGGCTAGCCCTGGCCTGGTTTCGGCCTAGCCCCTCAGGGGGCTAGCACTGGCCTGGCCTCGGCCTAGCCCCTTGGGGGTCTAGCCTTGGCCTTGGCCCAGCCCCTTGGGGGGCTAGCCGTGGCCTGGCCTCGGCCCAGCCCGTTGGGGGGCTAGCCCTGGCCTGGCCTCAGCCCAGCCCTTCGAGGGGCTAGCCCTAGCCTGGCCTGGCCTCGGCCTACGCTTTGGGGGCTAGCCCTGGATCAGCCTAGCCTTGGGGGTTTAAGCCTTGAGCTAGCCTTGGGGGACTAGCATTCGACTGCATCTGGCCTAACCATTGGGGAGCTAGCATTGGACTGAATTCGGCCTAACTCTTCGGGGGGGCTAGCCCTGGCCTGGCCTCGGCCTAGCCCCTCCGGGGGCTAGCCATGGCCTGGCCTTGGCGGGCTATACCTGGCCTCGGCCTACACTTGGGGGTTAAGCCTTGACCTAGGATTGGGGGGCTAGCTTTGAACTGCACTTGGACTGGCCCTTAGGGGGCTAGCATTGGCCTGGCCTCTGCCTAGCCATTTGAGGGGTTAGTCCTGGCCTAGGCCTAGCCTTGGGGGTGAAGGCTTGATCTAGCCCAGGAGGGCTAGCCCTGGCCTGGCCTCAGCCTAGCCCTTAGGGGGCTAGCCCTGGCCTGGCCTCGGCCTAGCCTTGGGGGTTAAGCCTTGACTTTCCGCTGGGAGACTAGCTTTGGACTGCTCTCGGCCTAACCTTTGGCGGGCTAGCCCTGGCCTGGCCTCGGCCTAGCCCTTTGAGGGACTAGTCCTGGCCTCGCTCTAGCCTTGGGGGTTAAGCCTGACCTAGACCTTGGGGGCTAGCATTGGACTACACTTGGCCTAACCCTTGGGGGGCTAGCCCTGGCCCGGCCTGGGCCTAGCCCCTGGGGGGGCTAGCCCTCACTCCTCACTCCCAGGCATAAAGATGAAGGACCACAGGAGCTTTCATCCACCAGTACCTTTGCCTCACCACAGGACGGCATCCGCCCAGGACACGGGTGATGCAGGTCATGGAGGGGACAGTGACCCTCCCAATGTAGAATAAGTGAGAGCCAGGGACAGGTGGATACAAAGTCTGCCTGAAGCACATACATGCCCTGTTGTGAACCAGTGTGAACAGAGCCTGAGGCTGGGCAGACCCTGGAGCACCGGCCCTTCAATGTTCCCACCTGGACCTCAGGCCCAGTCAGGGGACCCACCGAGGCTCCAGGGAGCCCCACTTCTCCTTCATGGAAGGCCCCGCTGGAGAAAGGCAAAGTTGTTCCTTGAGGTAGGGTGGTAACAGCAACAGTTTAAGCATAGAAATAAAAGCAAAAATATACAAAATAATTTCCAAGAAACAAAGAGCCTTCAGAACCCAACAGAAATGGGAAGGTAATGTTGGATCTGTTTGCCAGAGAATTTGGAATAACTTTGACTGATATATTAAAGGCTTGAGTGGAAAAAGTACACACCATACAAGATCAGATGAGTATTTTCAGCAAAGACAAAAACTCTGAAGAAAAATTGTGAATGCTAAAAATAAAACGCAGAACAGAAGAGTAGTAATAGGAACACAGGATGAATCCAGTGGGCCATCTGAGGGAGGAGACAGGTCAACAGAAACAACCCAGGCAG
>PVKB01008377.1:0-17449 GCA_004027205.1 Ctenodactylus gundi | reverse complement strand
TTGCCGCAGGTGGAAAACCTGTGCCCGGGGCCTGTTTCCCCGCACGCCGACCCGCCTGGTTTTCAGCGCCTACACCGAGGGCCGGGCAGACCAGCAAAGGCGCCCAAGGTCACAGGACGCGCAGGGGCCGCCGAGAGCCCGCACCCAGGAGGCCCCGGTCCCCGCGGAGACGGTCCCGGCCGCCGACCCGCTCTCACCAGCCCCAGGAAGGCGGCGTAGAGGACGGCGGTGGTGACCCAGCGCAGCGCGCTCGCCGCCCGGGCGCCCCGCCGCGGGACCGTCGCGGTCCCCGTCCCGGCCTCCGGTTCCTTCTCCGCCGGAGCCTCGGCCTGGAGCAGCCGGTGCGCGGCCGCCGGGGGCCCGGCCCCGCGGGGCGCCGCGTCCAGCTCCAGCGCGGCGGCGGCGAGCGCGCCCTCAAGGGACCGTACTTCTTACAAAAGAGCCTCAGGTGCCCGGAGCGCACCCGGCTCCCTCCTCTGAGGCCCGAAAACAGCGGAGGCGCCACCTCCCCACGAACAGCCCCAGGTGCGGGCCAGAAGGGGCGACCTCCGCCCGCATGGGCGTCCTGCGCAGCGGGCGCGCAGCCTGGAGAAGACATCGCGCCGGCGCGGCCCAGAGAGCGGAAGTGCGGCCTGTAGCCAATCAGGACGGCTCTTCCAGCCGGAAGTTATCGGTTACCTAGGCGTTCGGAAGACGCCAGCCGTATCGTCGACCAATGAGTTACGCTCTCGAAGAGCAGCTGAAATGGGTGAGGTATCGCCTGACGCCTGCACGGGGTGGCGGCTAAATAGCGGGGGTTATTGGCCCTCGCCTCGGAAAGCCAAGGGACCCCGCAGCTGTGACTTTTAGAAATTTTCCAGTTCCCGTCGTCCTTTGGTATCCAAGGTTTCTCTGTCCGCCCATCATCTCTCCCTCCCCAGGTGCTTGTTGGACTTCACGGGCTAGCGGTCCCGTGTGACGTCGTAGGGAATTCTCCCAGCCACGCTCGGAGCCGCAGCTGAGCCCCGGTTACAGGAGAGAGTGAGACCCGGGCGCAGTGGGAGTCGGAGTTGATGGGCGCACCTGTGCGGTGAGCAGGCGCTGAGGACACGGACCGGGGTGAGGTACTGCCTCATCCGCCGCACAGGTGCCCCTGATCCTGTGATTCCAGTAGCTAAGAAACTGAAGCGAGGCCCCACATTGCCTGAGTGTGGAGGAAACCGCCACCTGGAAAGGAAAGACCTTGCGTGCTTTGTCCGGCAACTGTTTAGTCTCCCTTTGCTCTTTGACCGAGCTGACCACGTACTGACCTGGGATGTTCTGCAGCCCCGCTCTCCGGCTGCGTCCACGGACTGTTTACATCCTTCTCCATTTTCCGGAGGACTCTGCCTTCCACTTGCCCCCTGCCTTTCCTCCCTCCTCTCTCCTTGCCTAGACTATCACAAAAGTTTTCCAGTTCATTTCCAAAATCTTGAAAATTTCAGCCGAGGTTTAGTGAACATCAAGATGAAGACAGATAGTAGGACCTCAACAATTTAAAGTTAGGCACTCAGGATAGATGTAATGCTTTGAGGTATATTTTATTTTAGTTGAAATCATGTAGGTAGGCTGATTATTTTTTACAGTGGACCAACAGGAGTTGAATTGCCCACCTGAGGGTAATTTCTATGAAGCATACATCAACAAGGTAGAATAGCTCAGTGAAGAGAGCATGAGGTTTGGAATCCCGCCATCCAAATGAGAATGTAGGTCCATTTTCATTGACTGTAGGACTAGGTTTTTAAAAATCTGAAGGCTGGTGGAATGTCACAGTGGCTAAAGTGCTCATCTTGCAAGCTCAAGGCGCTGCCTTCCATTCCCCAGCACCAAATAAAGCTGGGTGTGGTGGTGCATGGCTGTAGTGCCAGCACTCAGAAGGCTGAAGCGAGGAGACCCTGTCTTAAAGGGGAGTGGGGGAGGTGTTGGGGGCATGGCTCAGCGGTTAAAGCACTTGTACCTGAGTTTGACTCCCCAACACCACATAAGCCGGGCACGCCTGTAATCCCAGCACTCAGGAGGCTGAGACAGGAGGATTGGCATGATTTCAAAGCCAGCCTGGGCTCCATAGTGAGTTCAAAACCAGCTTGGGCTGCAGAGCAAGACCCTGTCTCAAAAAAAAAAAAAAAAAAATCTGAGCCCACTTTATCCAAATTGTGACCTGTCCTTTTTATTCTTTGTTTTTGAGTGAAAAGGACCTATCTTGAATCACATATAAAAGAACTATCTAATATAGTTAATTATATAAGTCCTAAAACTTCCTTTTTAAAGTAATTCATTATAACATTTTAAAATTCTAGAGCAAAAATTGACAGGCTGTGAGTTGGACACATCTATTTTAAACAGCCTCGTGTATAAAAAAATTAGAGTGAATGTCACCTGTGTCATGAGCCAGTTGAGGATTCAAGGAGTTGGGAAAGACCCCTCCCCCGGATGGTGTTATGACTGTATAGAAGCGCCACTATTTTAACATACTTGGTTTTTATTCACACACACATATATAATATACATGTATATCATATATATATTTGTGGCAGTGTCACACTCTGTAGGCTAGTCCTGAACTCACCATGCTGCCCAGGCTGGCCTCAAACTCACAACAATCCTCCTGCCCCAGCCTCCCAAGTGCTAGGGTTATAGGCATTCACCACCACACAAAGTTTATGTGGTATTGAGGAACCAAACGCAGGGCCTTATGTGTGCTAGGGAAGTGCTTTAGCCACTGAGCTACACCCCCAGCCCTGGTTCATGTATCTTTACGAACCCTTCTCTTACCCAAAACTACACATTTCCTAACTCAGGCCCCTATGATGACTGGCACTTGATACATACAGAACAATTTTGGGGTATTTTGCGTAGGTTAAACAGGATGAAGAGAAGTATGGAAAATATCCTAAGTATATCCAAAAATATTTTTGAAAATGTATCAGTCGTAGTGAGCAACTACACAGACAGCATTCCCAGGTTGTGGTAGAGCTCAGTGGTTACAGTGCTTCCCTGACAAGTGCAAGGCCCAGATTCAATTTCCCGGCACCACATAAGATGGGCATGGTTACACATGCCTGTAATCCTAACACTCTGGAGGCTGAAGCAGGAGGACTTTATGTGTTCAAGGCCAGCCTAGGCTAGTAAGTTCAGGACCAGCTTGGACTACAGAGTGAGACCCCTTTTCAAAAAATAAATAAAATTCCCCTAATCATTATCCTTTCCAGAGGAAGATGGAAAAGGATCTAGCAAGTGCTAAGTCCGCTGGGCATGATGGCACACACCTGTCATCCCAGCACTCGGGAGGCCGAGATAAGAGGATGGCCATGAGTCCAAATTTTCGGGCTCTCCACTGGACCCTAGGCTTCTCCTTAACAATTTCACACATTGCCCTTCCAGGGGCACACTGCTTGGCCCCTAACACCTTCTGAAACCTGGGTAGAAGCCTCCCTGAACCCACAACTCTTGGCTTCTGCAAGCTTGTAAAGCCGGGACCACGTGGACGTCTCCAAGATCCACCACTGGCTTGAGCAGTAATCTGGCTCCCTTGTGCCATGGTTGCAGTAGCTTCTGAGTGCCTGGATTGCTGAAGTCTGGGAAGCTGAACTCCAGCAAACACTTCCCTCTTTGGCCCTATCGGGAGTCCTGGGGAACTCTTCACAGGACAAGATCTTTTGCTCACTGCCAAGCTGTTGTAGACCTAAAAGTGGGACTTCTTATGAGGTCTTCATAGTTCCCACCTGAGAAAGGTGGGGGGAAGGCTACTCCCCGGAAACTAGCAGTCACACTGAGCTAAGGCCATCCCTTTCCTAGGCCGCACCTCCTAAGGCCAAATAAAACAATAGAATCTATTCATATCGCATGGGTTCCTTTGGCTTCTTGATCAGAAATACAGGAAAGATGTGCTGGGGGGACATACAAGCAGAGTACTCAACCAGAAGGACAGAGCTGAGAGGAGAAAGGCAGAGACCAGCCCAGCCCATGGCTCCCAGACTACACCCACTGCTGCCAAAGCAGTGTGATCTCCAGTTCCAGAAACAAAAGAAGCAAAGGCACAGGGTGTCTCAGTTACTTTTTCATTGCTGTGACTTAATACCTGACACACACAAATTTAGGAAAGGAAAGGTTTATTTTAGCTTACAGTTTCAGATGGTCACAGTCCATTCAGGGGCGGCCGGCAGCAATTGAAGTACATGGCAGAGAGAGAGGTGGAGGCAGCTTCTCAGGACGTCACACACAGGCAGGCATGCGAGACTAATCAAGACTAGTCCAAGTCCCAGTCTTAGTCTCTCCTGCATCTGGGTGTCAAAGGTGTGGCCACTACAAACCCTTAGTCTTAACTCACACGCCTTTAATCTTAAGTCACATGCCTTCAGTCTTAAGTCACGTGCCCCTAATCCCTACAACTGCAATCCACCCCTCCAGGCCAGACCCCAATCCACCAACATTACATGGCTCCGTAGACAATCCATAATGTTAAAATACATGAGACTTTTGGGGGACACTCCAGATCCTAACCACAACACAGGGCCATTCATCTTGGCAGAAAATTGGAATGAAAGCCCGGTACACCTGATAATGATATTTGCTACTGCAAGGACAGGAAAGGAAGTCACTCATATTTAGTCTGCAGTGGCTAATACATGGTAAGGTCTTATTTACAAAAATACAGATCCAAAAACAGGAGGCAGACATGACAGAAGTTTGAGCTAGATGTCCGATGTAAGCTCTGCTTGAGCTCATTTCTTCATGGCAAGGGCAATACCGAGCTGGACACAAAGGGCCAGAAGCCATCCTATGGTTGGAAAGGCTAGTCACCATAGGCCGAAAGCTGACTCAAAAGTGTAACTGGTAATAGTGCTTTGTAAAGTGTTTTTTCTCTCTCTTTGTATAGCTAGTATCTTAAGGATACGCTGAATCAGGACAAATCTGAGTCAAATAATAAAAACATACCAAAAGATCCCACTTACGGGTATCCAGATGACCCATTTATAGGGTAAACCCCAAAGAACCAAACACAGAGGGTAGAAATCACTGTACCATGTTCACAGCAATGTGACCCACAATGGCCAAAAAAATGGAATCAACCCAAATGTACATCTACAGAAGAAAGAGTGAACAGAGGGACTGGAGTAATGGCTCAGGGGTTACAGCACTGGCATAGCACGCACAAGGCCCTCAGTCTCATTTCCCAGCACCAGCAGGAGGGTTGCTGTTAGTTGGAGGCTCCACGGTGAGTTCAGGATGATCCCACAGAGAGAGACCTGGTGTTGAAAAGAAGAAGAAGAAGAAGAAGAAGAAGAAGAAGAAGAAGAAGAAGAAGAAGAAGAAGAAGAAGAAGAAGAGGAGGAGGAGGAGGAGGAGGAGGAGGAGGAGGAAGAGGAGGAGGAAATGGACACTGTGAGGGATGCACACACAATGCAGTGTTATCCGGGCTGAACCAGGAGAGAAAGGCTGACACAGGCTGCAGCACTGTTAAACCCTGAAGACTTACTGCTAACCTGAGAACATAGTCCCCGAAGGACACGTGTGAGGCGTAGTAGGCCAATCACAGGGAAGTACGGTGGTGATTGGCAGGGCTGGGTGGGACAAGAGGGTCTTCCTGATAGGCACAGAGTTCCGGTTTTGCAGGACAGAAGGAGCGCTGTGGACAGACGGACGGATGGACGGCGGTGGTGACGTGGCAGTGTGCATGTATGTAACGCGGCTCGACTGTGCACTCGGAGGTGGCTAAGGCGACCTTTGCAAAAGCACCTGATCCCCTCAACCTGTTGTTCAGAAGCTGAAATCAGTCACATGACTGATGTCACCTCACAACTGCAGATCTGCCTCCAGGAGCCAAGTAGCTCAGCAGCGCACGCATCCCAGGGAAGCTGCAGTGGCTTCAGAGAGCTGCCACTAAGTACATTCTGAAGGTAAAGACTTAAATCAAGGCAAAAAGAGAAAATACATAAAAATTGGTAGTCAGAAATCAATCTTCTCTGAAAAAATGTAAAGGAACTAAACCAAGCAGAAATAAAAGACAACAAAAGTTAAAATAACAACTGAACAGCTGTTGAAAAATTAACAAAAAAACTTCTGACTGTAAACTTTCAAACATACAATATTTCTGTGCATTAAACATGAAATGGTACATAATTTACAAAATCCAACTCAAGAGCCAGGTGCTTTGGACATACCTTTAATCCCAGCTCTGGAACTACTTGAGCCAGGGGTTTGATGTCACCCTGGCCAGCCTAGTAAGACCGCAGTCAAAAATAATAATAATCATGCAAGTTACACGTAGCTCAGATGACAACTGGCCAAAGTATATTTACAGGCGGAAGCTCAAAATCCTTGTCCTCACAACCAGGGTTACCACCTCCACAGGCTTCATCTACACACAAAGCATCTCTTTTATAGACTACTAGCCACCCCTCTCTATCGTGACTTAGCAAAGACCAATTTCGACATCCACATAACCTTTGTGACACCTGACATTTGTTAATTTCCACAACCACAGAAATAAATCCATCTGAAAACACCTTTTCTGATTAATAATTTGGCACTTGTTTCCTAGAGTAGGCCTCCATTGTAGCAGCCACTAGGCAAGGAAAACATTTCAGTTTAAATGAAACTGAAGATGCATTTGGTGTCACACTAGCCATGGTTTGATGGCTAAATTCACTCTGAGTACAGCCGGTGGTGTGACGGGCAGGGCAGATGGAGCCCGTGTTGAGCCCATCAACCTCTGGACAGCTGGGGAAGCTCCGTGAAATCAGGAGCCTCCACCTCTTTTCATCCTTTCCACTTGGCTCCCCCCACAGGGACTGCCAAGGAGGCGGCACTCCACATACATGCGACACATGACCAACAGCGACAGAGTAAGTGCGACAGACTAGCGTTCCTGTTACAGACCTCTGAGCCGTGTTTATTCAGGGTCACGGTACACAGTGCAGGATCTGTGAGAGGGTGCACACGGATACAGCATGGTTAGATTTTAAAATGCTGAGCAAAATAAAACTCCCTAGGCTGGCAAAGTGTTCTACACACGCAAAAGGTGTTCAGCAACACCACATCATCTAGGAGCCTGCCGGTCAAAACCAGAACCATTCACACTGAGATCGGGTAGCTGCTGTGAATTCTTAAGCCTGGATTTCCAAATTGTGCAATCGCGATCTCTCCCTCAGCTGCACCTTCCCCCGACTGACGGTAGATGCTGACAACAGAATCCCTCCTGTAACAACCTCCCGATGGCCAAGTTGCGACCCCCGCTGAAAGCCCAGCAGCCTGGCTGATAGCAAGCAGCACTGGGGACAGAGGGCCATTCCCCGTCCAAGCTGAGGGCAGTGTGGTTACAAAAATTAAAAAATGAAGAAACAGCAACAGGCTTTCCCAGCTGGCTTGTCCACCGGCCCCTCCTTGCTGGTAGGGTATTAGCATGAACCACGCTGAGGGGGGCGCACGGGTGAATAGGGGCTCTGCAGCCTGCCTGGACAATATCGTGAAACTGTTTCATAATAATAAGAACTTTTCTCAAAGTTGCTTATAAAAATAATTTAATCTCCACACTTGAGTTACTAACTTGTTAGTATTTCACTAATTGTAAGACACTGATATAAATCAAATAACATGTTTTACATATTTGTATGAAAAAACTGTCAATTACAATTTTTCACAAGTAAATGATGATTACAATTTGAGGGATGTTGTAAGTATGGGAAAATGTGTATCTAAGGATAGAATAAAGGCAGAACTAGTAACTGCATTCAGGGACTCATGCAAAGAAACTGTTAAAGCATATGCTTTAACAATATATTCTTAAAACAACTTATCATGCTTGTCTCACTTCCCACTTGAATGAACACTGGACTGCTCTAGTAGTCATCTGACATACACACTAGAACCTATGGATTTCTCAGGTTTAAAATAATCCCATTTTCATTTCTAGCATCTCAGATCATAACAGGAGATAAATAAGGCTTAGGTTAATTGTCTCAGTGAAGGGCCAGAAGGTACAACCATGTCTCAAAGCCAGGTCTGTGGGCCCCAAAGATTCTCCCTGACTTTCCAGGCAGCATATGAATGGCTGATAACTCACTCAGCAAATCCATTCTACTCCCTCATAACTTGTTCTCTTAGATAATACCCAGCTTCTCAAATATGATGCTTTCTATAGATGCCCTGCAAGGTGAAGGCCATAACGTATTATCTATAAGCCTCATGCCAAACATTAGCCTCATACAGGACACTACCATGTGATACCATTTTGTGGTTTGTGGAAGACTCTGGGAATAACAGCACATTTCAAATCTTGAAAATTTGCTATAAGCGGATCTGGAAACTTTTGATTCACAAAATATGCTCAAAATCAGCAAGAGCTATATGCCCTGAACAGCCTCTTTAGGAGTGGCAATTATGACAGGAAGTCAGTACATAGTAGCTCTGCTCTAAGTATTAGCTCATTTTACCCAGTTTCTGACAGGGCGCTTCTTGGTGGAACTGCCAGTATTCAGTGGGGGAAGACACCATCCTGTTTTGAGAAGAGGAGGTTGGATACTTTAGCTACGGGTTCCATCAGAATTTTCTTCAGATGTCTCTGTGACAGAATACCTCATTGCAGCTTTCATTTCAACCGCTTCAAAACCAATTCCATCCATCCTTCTTCACCCTTCTCTTTATTCGTTTTATAGCCTAGGAACTAAGTTCTTCATAGCCCAGAAGGGGAAGGCAAGGCTTTCTGGTCCCCGCGACTTCTGTGTGCTTTCCGCTGATGAGCCAGAGGCAAGGTGGCTAGTTTATACATCACAGGAAATAATATACCAGTAAATATGGCAGACACCAAACAGGTGTACAGAAGGATTGGCAAATCCGGGTACTGTCCTTGAAGAATTCCAATGACTGCAGGAATAGCCATATCTCCAAGACAACCACCAATTACAAAAAAGGCTGCAGATTTCCCACTTATGCTCGTGTACTGCTCCAACCAGGAGATTCCGCTGGGGAACGTGGTGGCCATGGAGGCCCCGTACACTGATGTTGCTATCCACAGACAAAGTGGGCTCTTGTCAAAAAGCACCAGAAACAAAGATGAAGCCAGGCTGCTAATGTTGCTCAGCACGATCATAGTTGCAGGTCGTAAACACGCAGCAAAAAAGATGGCCAGGCCCCTGCAGGCTGCAAAGGTTCCCCAGAAGATGGAGTTGAGCCCAGCCGCCTCGCTCTCCTCCATGCCAACGTGCGTGGTGGCAAACGAGAATATGTAGGAGCCGTAAGTCACCTCAGCTCCAACATAGAAAAAAAAGAACAGAAACAGGAGGCAGAGCAGGGCCTTGTGGTACTTCGCTCTTCGAGATCGCTGGGTGGATACTGCGGACTTGCCATGCCTTGATCTTTTCTTAAAAAACAGACCAAACAGAAAGAAAGAAACGACAAAGATGTAGGTGCCAATGGAAACGTACGCCCACATTAAGTTCAAGTTGTCAGGAACCCCCAAAAGAACCTCCGAGTTGACCTCCAGAGACTGGTTGAGGGCTACAGGGTGGAAGTCAGGCTCTGTGTGGTTTGCCTCAGACGCCGTCGTCCCCAAGGCCACTTTCGCCAGGAGAGGAGCCAAAAAGGCACCCAATGCAAAGCTGAAGTGCAGGGCTTGCATGTGGGGGGCTCCTTTGTCCCCCCAGAGAGCCAGGATGAGGACATTCACACCTACCAAAGAGAGATGGGGAAAATTTAAGTTAAACATAGCATCTCTGTGAAAAACAACTAACAGTTCACTCCCATAGGAGAGGCTGAGTCTGCACTATGGGTAGCAGCTTCGTGCTGTCCTCAGTCATCACGCACTGCACCTGAGTCAATTCTGTGATTGAGGAGCTTCAGCCCATGGCCAACAGAGACCTGTGCACTATGACATCTCATATTCATACATGGAATTCTGCAAGTAGTAAGCCCCTACTTCCTGGAACTGGGGACGCTAGCAACAAATTTGAATAAAACCGCTCTAATAACAGACTAAGGAGTAATTCTCATAGACCTATTGAGTTGTAGAGGTTTTAAATAAATGTATATACCTGGAAGTTTTTATCACCAAATAAATGGCTATGTTTCTAAAGCTTTCTGACTTACATATAGTACACAATTCTAATAGAAGAATGTTACTTGTGTACAAAACAGGCAAATATGCATTCAAAGTTCTGAACACTCAGACTCTGCTATGCGTATTATAGGACACAAGATGACCTTCGAGCATCTGACTTATACCGTTTGGACCAAGAAAAAACTAGAAGCATCAGGTCTTTGGCAGTCTTTGTTTTTATAATCAGATATTTCCAAATAAACATATAATTTCCTCTGTAAATTTACCACTAAACTAAGACTGAGCATAAAATATTTGATTCATTCAGAAATAGCATCAGAGTAAGGAAGTGAGGCCTTGAGAGCTGGGTTTGGAGAGAAATGGAGCCAGACGGCAGCTGAGCGGGTTCCTGTGGCAGCGGTCTTCTCGCACGCACACCCAGACAGGGGAGCTACAGAAGAAAAACACTATTCAAACAAATTACCAAAGAGAAAGAGACCTGCTAGCCAAGAGAAGGCTAAAAAGAAAATAAAAACCACAGAGAAACTATAAAAACTGAAAACAATGCGGAAAGGAGAATGAGGCAGTCAGAAACACTGCCCTCGGCTCCCTGAAAGCAGGGCCAGTGTAAGCAAGCAGGAGGTAAGCCTGGAAAGGGCCGGAGGCAGAGGCTCCAGGGATAGCGAATGGACAAGTGGCACTAGTCCCGAGGAGAAGACCACAGGTATTGTAAGAATTATGAAAAAAATTCAGGATGTGAAAAATTCAATTGAAAGCATGGGAAGCAATTCGAGAATTGTGAGGGCCAAGTGTTGGACCTTGGAAACAAGGTGGAGGAAGTGGGCCCCAAAAACAAAGCCACAAGGAAGCTGGAGCCAACAACGTTCAGAAAAAAATTCAATCTCAGAATTAGGCGAATAGAGGAAAAAATGAGAAGATGACACAAGAAGTATAGAAAATTTATTCGATGAAATTATAGCACAAAATTTTCCAAATCTAGGAAGTGAATTCAGTACGGAGGCAGGATGCCTACAGAACATTAAATAACCTGAACAAAAAAAAGAACCTCTCCACAACACATCATGATCAAAGTCTCCCAAAAAATTCAACACAAGGAACATTAAAAATTATAAGAAAAACAGTAAGTAACCTATAAAAGTAAGCTTATCAGGATAACTACGGATTTCTCAGCACAAACCTTAAAGACTTGGAGAGCCTGGAGTGAAAATTTTTTCAGACCTAAAAGAAAACAGTTTCAACTCAGGTTGTTACATCGTGCGAAATTATCCTTAAAATTGATGGAAAATGAAGATAAAGTAGAAAATTGATGATCCCTAAACCAGCACTGCAGGGAATATTAACAGGAATTCTAGACAGAAACATTGAAACCAGCACCACCAACAAACCCAATGGGAAATATCCATGAAATTAGGAAAAGTAATTTAAAATGGGAACAAAAGGAAGCAACACTAGGAAAGCAATGCAGTGACAGGTTTCAGTAAATACCTTACAATATTAATCATCAGTGTTCGGGGTCTTAACTATCCAATCAAAAGACACAGACTGGCATAATGGATCAAAAACAAACCCATCTATACACCGTCTGCAAGAGATAAATCTTGTCCACAAAGAAACACACAGATTGAAAGTGAAAAGATGGAAACAATGTTCTGTGCAGCTGGAGCCCAAATGCAAGCAGGAGTAGCTATATTCAGACACAGCAGATGTGCTTGCAGCTATGAGTGCATACATTTTTTTAAAAATCCCATATAATCTAATTATGCACTCAAGTTCCTAGAAAACAAGAACAAACCAAATCTAAAAGCAGTAAAAGAAATAAAAATGAGAGCAGAAATTAAGGAAGTCGAGACGTGCGTGTGTTTGTGTGTGTGTGTGCGAATTCAGATCAATGATCAGAGTTGGTTTTTCTGGAGAATAAATTATAACAATCAATCCATAGCCAACTTACCAAAAAATACTTAATAAATAAATAAACTAAGACAGGAAAAAAGCCTATATCCATGCAATTAGAAGTAAAAAGGTGAAATCACAACAAACAAGCTGAAATCCAGAGGACACTAAGAAGCTATTTTGAAAAGTTACATTCCAGTAAATTAAAGAACCTAGAAGAAATGAGTAAATACCTAGACAAATATAAAAACCTTGAATAGACCAGAACCACTAATATTATTTAGGCAGTGAGAAAAATTCCTTTTAACAAAAGCTCAAAACCTGATGGGTTCAACATAGAATTTTACCAAGACTTCAGAGAAGAGCTAATGCTAATACTTTGAAGACATTTTCATGAAATTGAAAGGGAAGGAACACTGCCACACTCATTTCTGGAAGCTAACATTACCCTGGTACCAAAACCGGACAAAGATTTAACAAAACAAAAAAAGAATAAGCTAATTTTCTTAATAAACATGTATTCAAATATCTTCAACAAGATACTTGCAAACAGAATGCAACTAATCATTAAAAAGATCATTCACCATAACCAAGTTGGTTTCATCCCAGGAATGCAAGGATAGTTTGACGTATGTAAGTCAATAAATGTACCCCAACTTCAAACTGATGAAAGCCACCAGTGACAAATCAAGTGTCAACAATGAGGAAAAAATAAAAGGATTCTGTCTAACATATCAGAAACAAAACAAGGGTGTCTACTCTCACCATTCCTCTTCCATACAATATGTAAAACCTTAGCCAGAGCAATCAGACAAAAGAAAGAAAGGAGATACACTTGGTAGAGGAAGAAGTTACACTATCCTTATTCGCAGGTGACATGATCTTTTGTGTAGAAGACCCTAAATATCTCACTGTAAGACTTAGAACAAATCCAGCAACACAGAGTTCAAAATTAATACACAACAATCAATGGCAGTCCTGTACAATGAAGTCACTGATAAAGAGATCAGAAAAATGATCCCATTCATCCCTTCCATAGTTGCTTCAGAAACAAATTCAGTACCTGAGAATGAACCTAACCAGTGAAGTGAAAGACCTCTGTAATGAAAACTACAGTATCCTGAAAAAAAGAAAAATTGAAGAGGACATTAGAAAATGAAAAGATATTGTTTGTTTCTGGCTAGGCAGAACCAATATTGCCAAAATGGCCATATTATTGAAACTGACATACAGATTTAATGCAATTCCAATCAAAATAAATTTAGCATTTTTCACAGAACTAGAAAAAAATCCTAAAATTTATATAGAACCAGAAGAGACCGGAATAGCCAAAGCAGTCCTGACCAAGGGCAAAGCAGGAGTATCACAGTGCCAGATTTCAAGTTATATTACAAAGCCACAGTGGTTAAAAACCATATTGTACTGGCACAAAAACAGTCATATTGATCAATGGAATAGAATTAAGGATGCAGAAATGACCCCAGCCTGGCTACCTTCAGTAATCTGATCTTCAACAAAAGAGGCAAGAATATATGCTGGGGAAAATACAGCCTTTTAAACAAATGGTGCAGGGAAAACTGGTTACCCATTTGCAGAAGAATGAACCTAGACCCATATCTTTCACTCTGTACTAAAATTAGATCAAAATGGATCAAAACCTAAATACTAAAACAGAAATACTGAATCTGCTGAAAGACAAAACAGGCAAAACCCTTGAAGACCTAGACAAGGATTTTCTCAACAGAATAACTATTGTATAAGAGAGAACACAAAAATCAACAAATAGGATTATATCAAATTAAAAGCCTTCTACACCACAAAGGAAACAACACCATGAAGAAATAACCAACAGAATGGGGGAAAAAATTTGCCAGCTATTCCTGAGACAGCAGAATCCTATCTACAATATATAAAGAAATTTTAAAAAATCAACTCTCAAAAATAAAAAAATCAAAAAATGAGCATTTGAATAGAGACTTCTCAAAAGAAGAAGTACAAATGACCAGTCACTACAGGGGAAAAATGTTCACAATTTTGGCTGTTAAATAAATTCAAACCGAAACAGCACTGAGACTCCATCTTACTTCAGGAATTCAAAACACAACAAAATGTTCACAAGATTATAGTGAAACGGTTTGGATCTGGAACGGCCCCCAGAAGTCTTGTGTATCTTGATGTTATGGATTGTGTATGTGCTGTTAGGAGACTGGGGCCTGCTCTGGAGGGGTGGATTACAGGCATGTAGATTGGATTACGGGTATGTAGTGGGGAATTACCACACATCCACTCCTGGAAGGAGTGGAACACAGAGGCTGGACCCGGAAGGGGTGGATCACGGGGACGGGACCTGAGGAATCTATATGCTGCTGTCTTCCTCTGGGAGGAGACTGGACTTGATGGGACTTGACTTCCTACCTGTGATGTCATGAGGAGCTGCCTCACCTCTGCCTCTGCCATGGGCTTCCATTGTTGTCAGATGTCCGTGTGACCTTCTGAAACCGTGAGCTGAAATAAATCTTTCCTCCCTAAAGTTGCGAATGCCAGGTACTTTGTCACAACAACAAATAAGTACTTAAGACATCTGATGGAAAAAGAACTCTTCTGTGCTGTTCAGGAGACAGTAAACCATCGTACTACCATCATAGAAATCACTATGGAAATTGCTCAAAAAACTGAAAGTAGAAACTCCATTTGATGCAGCAATCCCTCTTCTAGGGCTCTTTCTGGAAGATTTAAAGACGACATTAGAGTGACTCATGCAGACCCACGTATATAGTGGCACAGCTCACACTAGCTAAATTCCAGCCCACGTAATTTTAGCATTCTTCACTGTCTTTGTGTCTGCCAACAGAGGAGTAGATAAAGAAAATGTCATATATATATATATATATATATATACACATATATACACACACACACACAATGAAGTACTGCTCTGCCCTAAAGAAGGGAAAATTCGGGTCACTTTTAGGAAAATGAACGCGCCCTGAGAATATGACGCTCAACAAAATAAGTCAGACACTGAAGGTTTAATACTGCACGGCTTCTCTTACACGAGGAAGCTAAAATGCGAGTAATTAAAACAACCAAGTAAAGGAGGTAAGAGGACAAACAAAGGTAGACTTCGCAGAAATCTGGAGGGGCCCGGGGAGGGCAGGTGACAAGGCGTGGGTGGAGAGGGCAAGGACATGATTACAATGCGATGTGAATGTGCACCAGTTCCCCAGGTAGAATGTAATCAGTATGTATTGAGAACATACTAAGAAGAACAGAGAAAAACCTGGATTTGGCAGTAAATCACATCACACGTGTTTGGCAGATTTTCAGAGACATGACGACAAAAGGAGACGCTCTGGGAGAAGAAGCAGCAACTAACCTGTATCCAGAATGCCAAACGCAACACCAAAGAGAGACATGACGACAACCAGCAGTGTTGCTGTCTTGCAGAAAGGAATGAGGGCCAGAATAAGCGTGCTGGCCCACAGCGACACCCCTGAGGAGGAAAGGCACAAAGATCGGCTATGAAGGGCGGTGCTCGTCTTGGCCGAAGGTCAATTCAATGTCATATAACTACCAAGAGGGCCAAGTAGATTCGATTAAAACTGGTAGTTGACTGGGACGTAGCTCAGTGGTTAGAGCACTTGCTTCGCACACACAAGGGCCTGTGTTTGGCGCTCCAGCACGACATCATAGCTAGGCATGTTGGTGCACGCCTCTAATGCCAGCACTCTAGAGGCTGAGGCACAAGAACTGCCGTATGTTTGAGGCCAGTCCAGGCTACCTAGGGAGTTCAGAGCCAGCCTGGACTACAGACTGAGACCCCGTCTCACACACATACTTATATACACATATTCACACATACTGGTGTTCATGAGGTGCTACAAATGCATCCAAATATTACATAAACTTTAAGAGCTAAAAGATATGTCACTATTATATTTATACAATACTGGCCCTCCTAATGATCAAACTATAAGTTATACTAGAAATAAAAGTTTTATAGCAGAAGCAACAGGCCAAAAATGATCTACTTGAATGACTCACACTAAAGAACCCAAGGGCACAGTTAGATATAAGTTAATGTATAAAGAAAATGCAATCAGTATAGTAGTTTGTAGTAAAAGTTTGTTAAATAAATCAATTTCAGGAATAGAAAGGGAAGTACAGGACATAGAGTCTTTCCATCCACTTTGGAAATAAGAACTACTATTCATTTACTCAGCAAAAATACATTATCCCCCTTGCTTCCAAAGGATTTTATCATATTAAATCAAAACTTCCTTTTAAACTATCAATTTATTCAAAAAAGATATATTATATATATATACATATATATGAAGAGCTTTTCCACCCATATCTAGGGGGAGGTAGTGCAGTGTGGGGTCTCCACTGATTTGGGGCAGCCAAGAATTGAGCTTGTGAGAAGTCACAGAGAAGTGAGATTAGGATATACTTACCCAAAAGTAAAAAATGATTCATGTGATCTATAAGAATCCCACCAACCACAGAGCCACCCAAGAATCCAGAGGCCCGGCTCACAAATATCAGGGAGAGATCGCTGATGTTCCGGTTCACATTTGTGGCCAAGTCCTGGAACGTCGGCCCCAGTATCGCTCCACTCATTCCCTAAAATTTAAAAAGACAAAAGTTTTCACTTTCAGTCACTAAAGTGATAGCTACGTAAGTCGCAAGGTTTCCCACAACAAAAGAGAAGCGTGAGGTGTTCCACGGTGATCCGTGGGTTTCCTTTCCCCCACGTTTGGGACAGGGCTAAGGGTGATTATTACCAGTGGGATGGGCCTCCGTGGCTTTCCTTGGGTTCTCAGTTCTCAAGCTAGAAAAACGAACAGCTATTCTTCTGGGAGTTTGCCATTCCATTTGACTTGGGAACAGTACCTTAGACTTTTCTGCAAAGATCGTTAGGAAGAGGTAACAAAAGTTCTCAGAATGCTCTATATATCCTGACATACACAACACGCATGAATGACAGTTTTAGAGGTTAAATGTTAAACTGCCAAAATGTTTCCCCTGTTGCTCATCGGAAACAGCAACATTTCTGACGCCTGGTGCATCAACTGTCCATAGGCAAAAACAGGTAAGCGGTAACTGGAATGTTTCCAAGTCTACATTTTTCTTCAAAGAAAAAAACTGCAGCCATCAGGGCAACAGACTGTGAAGCTTCCTCAGAAAATCCTACACACGCGTGACAGAGTGTCATGAACAGTCCAGTCTTACTAGGGCAGTGTGTCAGAAAGAAAAACGGGTTCCAGGTCATTTTCGGGGTAGATTCATCTGACCCTTTAACAGACAGGTTCGTAATTAATCCTCACTCAAGGATAGAGAGTGATCGTCGCACGGTTCTGCTCCAAAGGCGCTGCGCACCCTCTGCCCACGCAGGCGCGGAGCGGACGAGGCCCGCGGTGTGCACCGGCCCACAGCAGGCGTCAGACCCACAGCTCCGCGCCCGAGGCGGCGGCGGCCCCGGCC
>PVKB01008376.1:0-17499 GCA_004027205.1 Ctenodactylus gundi | reverse complement strand
TTTCTGAAATGAAGTTAAAAATTGGTATTTCCTAATTTTAAACCTTAGATAAGGTTATAATAAATGTCATATTCTCTTACAATAAATCAAAGCACAATTTATTTGATGGGTTAATTCATTGGTATTACTGCTTCATTGAATCTACTTATTTATCATATCTTTTATTATAAAGATTTGCATTATGTCAGGTTTAAGTCACATTTGCCTTGAGCTTACTATGATGCTTTTAAGCTCCTCTTCCAAATTTAGTAGACTTGTGACTTTTGAAATTGGATATATAGTATGAATAAATGCAATGAAAATACAAAAGAAGTAGAGAGGATGTTTTAATGTGCCTATCAAAGATTTATTCAAAATTACAAGTTCCAGGGATTCTTTTGTAAAGCTCATTGAATGTTTACAGCAATTCATTTTATCTTTTCCTTCTTAAATGTGAACTTCTTTAAGAATCACCTACATTCATTGCCTTAGTTACTTTTTCGTTGCTATGACTCAATGCCCGACATCTACAAATTTAGGAAAGGAAAGGTTTATTTTAGCTCACAGTTTCAGAAAGTCACAATCCATTCAGGGTTGTCCAGCAGCAATCGAAGTACATGGCAGAGACAGAGGTGGAGGCAGCTTCTCACAACATCACAAATAGGCAGGCCAGTTGAGAGTACTTGAGACCAGTCCAACTCCCAGTCCGAGTCCTCAAGGAAGGCAGGGTGCAGCTTATATATCCTTCCAGGTCTCCACTTAGTGATTAGCCCCTCCTGCATCCAGGTGTGGAAGGTGTGGCCACTACACACTGTTAATCCTAACATACTTGCCTTACACACCTTTAATCTTAACTGTAATCAACCCCTCCAGACTAGGCCTCAATCTACCAATAGCACATAGTTCCATAGACAATCCATAACATTAAAATATAGGAGACTTACAGGGGACATTCCAGAGCCAAACCACAATATTTATCATTGAATTTCCAAGGCTTAATTCAATATATGATACAGTTAATACTGAATTAAACACTAAATAAAGTTGATGACTCAAGTTCTTAGAAATATAAATTTCATTTTAGTGATAAGTATCTGTAACTGAAAGTGGATAAGAAATCCTGAGAACTTCTGTATAGCAGAATCGAGACATACTGGAGGTGAATAAAGATCAAATCAGTTTACTCTAGAAAATTGTAACAATAAATTCTTGAAACTTTTAAAGCCATAGAAATTGGTAATATTTCAATAGGCTTTTAGTTTTGAATTTTTAAAATATTTAACCTAATTTTCTACAGCTGAAGTTCCAAAATGATGATATATTATAATAGCATTTTTAAAATTGTATTTATATTTTTATTTAAATGACCTTTGTTAGTAATTGAAATGCACGGAATTAACTCTCACGGAAGTGTTCTGGCTTGTGTTTCCAACAGATGAAACAAACGTTGTGTCCTTTTAGCACAATTCAAAAAATAATTACATAGAAGTAAATGTATTTATACAAATCAGAACCTGCCATTATGTGAGTGGATAATAAAATATGTGCGTGCTGGTTGGATGTCACTGAAAATGGCAAAGAAGTCCCAAGAGTCAAATTCTCCACAAATATATGAAAAAATAGAAAAAAAATCAGAATCAAATTTGTTAGAGCTCAGAAAATTAGTGAAAGGTTCATAGCAACCAAGAAAAAACTGAATCAGAAGAAGACAACTTGCACAAAGCAGGGAAGTTCGCAACAATTTCCTGTGCCTTAGCATGCTTCTGTTCCTGGCACAGCAGTAGTCTGGAAGTTGGCAACTTGTGCTCCCTAAGGGAATCATCATTATATGTCTGGAGGGAAGAAAACAGATCCTATTATCAAAGAATTGTATCTTAGTCCATATTTGTTTCTGTGACAGAATTCCCAACATCCACAACTTAAATGAGGAAAGATTTATTTTAGCTCACGATTTCAGAAGGTCTCCCACAGTTCATTCATAAGCAGCCAGGAAGGGCTGAAGCACAGGACAGGCTGGAGAGCACTTCAGGAAGTGCAGACAGAAACCAAGAGAGAGCAGGAGCAGACTTAAGTGAGCTGGCATCTGGAGACCCAAGCAAGGCAAGAGCCTTCCCAGGAAAAAGCTGGAACAATGTTTCTTCTTCCTTCCTTTACTCGGTTCAAGCTGTCATTTGGGCCTCTCACATTCTGCTCACAAGTCAATGATACACACCTGAAAGCTCTGCCCGGGCCATCCCGAATCGCAACAATTGGACATAACCCCTCCAGAACAAACCCCAAGGATCCACCCCTTCCAGCCAGGCTCTACCTCCCAACAGCACAGGCTTCCAAATACTTGAGGCTTTGGGGGGACACTCCAGATCCTAACCATAGCACTACATTTGTATTATTAATTTGACCAAAGGATAATGAAGGAATGACACAACGTGCTCCATTTGTTTTACTTAACTCAGAACAGAATGATAGCTATCAAGAAGCAGAACTCGACAGGTTTGTACACCAAAGCGAAAGCCCCTATTCCATCTCCCCCTCCTCTATACTTTTGCTGATCTTACTCTCTTCTTCTTCTTCTTCTTCTTCTTCTTCTTCTTCTTCTTCTTCTTCTTCTTCTTCTTCTTCTTCTTCTTCTCCTACCTGCAATAAACATCAAACAACCTCGAATTTGGAGGCATCTGCTATACCCATTTACCACATTATAATGTTTAAATTGTTTAATCGTCAATCAGAAAATAAGAACAGGCAAAGAAACAGAAGAGCAGGATTTATGCAAACAGAAATGAATAGCTACTGCTCTTGAGGAAGCACAGACGATGGACTTGCTCCAGAATCATGCGAATTCAACTGTATTGAATATGCCAAAGAGGTAATAAACACTGGGCTACAGCTGAAAGAAAATGGAATACTACGCATCTGTAAGGTCCAACAGCGTGGAGGTTTTCACAGGCAAATGGAAGAAGCTTAAGAACATCAAGCTTAGTGAAGTAAGTCAGAAGCAGAAGGTGAAACACAGGATGGTCTCTCTGATATGAGAAACCCAGACCACAACTATCTCATGGAACTTTAAATGAAAGACAAAGCAAAAGAGAGGGACAGGGGCGGGGAGTGAAGGGAGGGAAGGGAGGGTAAGGGGAGGAACAAAAGGAGAGCGGGGAAGCCCTTCTCACTTTGACAAGAAATGTATGTGCACAAAATGCTCAACTGCATTGTAAACCTTAAATTCTGCACTCGTACATATCAATAAAATGGGGGAAAAATAAACATATGTGCTCCTAAAAAAAGAAAGTATAACAAAGGAGGAATATTAGTAAATTTGGAAATTATAAAAAGAACTCAAATCGAAATTCTCAAGCTCTAAAGTCCAAAAAAACACTATAAAATATAACACTATTTGGAGTTCAACAGCAGATTTAAGTAACAAAAGAAATAAAATAGCAAATCTTATGGTAATACCATTGTCATTATCATGAAAGCAGAGAGAAATGACTTGAAAATATTAAATGGACAGAGCTAACGTGACACATGGTCACACAGCATTGTTCACAAGAACTGACGTAATAATAAATATAAATAATACAAAATAGTGAGAGGACCAAGGATATGGACAAGTGAGTACCCATGTATATTTCTGATGGAGATAAAGTAGCCTCATGCTACGTATAACAATTTTGTGGCTTCTCAACTATTATTTGTTTGTTTATGTTTGATTATTTATTTATTTAGAGACAAGGTTTCTCTCTGTAGACCAGGCTTGTGTTGAATTTAGTGTGTAGTCTATGCTGGCCTCAAACTCCTAGTAATCCTATTGCCGCAGGCTCTTTGGTGCTAGAATTATGGGCACATACTGCCATGCCGACATTGTGTGGGGCGGGAGAATCAACCACAATGCTTTGTGCTTGACATGCAAGCACTCTAACAACTGCACTATTCCTCCAGCCTGCTTCTCAAATTTTAAATATTGAATTTCCATAGGAACTCATTTTCCTTCCTTTAAGTGTGTCTCAAATAGCAAAAAAAAATAGGCATTTAATGAAAAGAGTGTTTATAAATATTCAAAATAGGACTATCACAATAACAAAAAATTGGAAACAACTAAATTCCTCCCTATAAATGAACCCACAAATGAAAATATTAATCGATTCTGTAACATGAATGCACTTTAAAAACATTATAAAAGGAGAAGCCAGAATTAAAATATCATAAATCTTATTATTTCACTCATGTGACATAACCAAAATAAACTTCACAGTGACAGAGCCAAGTGGTGGTCACTAGGTACTGAGTGGATGTGGCAAGAAGAATAGTCGGTTGACAGGGGAATTATTCTTAGAGTGATGAAATACTTCGTTATTTAATAAATGTGGTAGTAAACCTGTTTTCTTTTCCCACAACTGCTATTTTTATGAGTATATGTTTACAGACATACCAATTGCATTCGCCTTCAGGAATTTGTACCTACTTGTACCGTGTTATAATTTTCTAGCCATTTTGCTTCCCCTTCTCTTTCTGAGATCTTCTGATCTCTCTAGTTTTGGAAATGTCGATTTCAATTTTTAAAATGTTATATATTTGTGATTTTTATTTTAATTTATAAAATACATTTGATACCATCATTGATGAGCTCATTAAATGATTCATAAAGTAAGGTAATGTTCTTAATATCTGTTCAGGAAACTTGATGTTTTTAAGTCAAGCATCTTACTGACACTAACTCTGACTCTCTCACTGGCAGAGATTGTCAGATCTCATTGGCCAAAGTTTTTCAAAGTTTCTTAGCTTTAGTGGTTGCTATATTATTCAGCAAAGTTGAGTAGTTTCACAGCATCTGGAAGTGAAAACAATTGGCATTGGTCCACATCTGTCATATTATCATTAAGCTCTTCCTGGGATATCTGGAACTCAAGCTGGCATCGCAAATCCACATGTCATTGCAACATGACAGGGGCTGGTTAATCTTAGCTCTATTGAGACTCGGTTGGTGGATATTTACTTCGATTAACTCGCTAGGATGTATGGTCCTGAAGATCCACCCTAACGTGCAACCATAAAGCATGCTGGGACTGATACTTCCACTCAAACTAATTAGCTGGTTTTTGTGGATCCAGCATATCTATTAATGATATCAAGGATAATGCTAATCAATAATTTATTAAAAGACACAATTTAATATATTTCCAGTGAAGTTCAGAATTCTGGCAGTGGAATTTGTCTTCACTAATATTTTAATACATAGGATTTTGATGAACTGAATGTCACAAAAGTGCTAAAATTGTTTTTCATCATAACATTTTCATAATATTTAGAAATTTTGGGAAATAATAGCAAGATGATGTATAGATTTACAAAAAGCCTGATATTTGTGCAGAATTAAAGAATCCAATGTAGCAGTAGTTCAGTCAAAAAAACTAGGAAATAAGTTTTACCTAATCATATGTAGAAATATTAATAGCAATAATCAATAATGTCAGATACGGTTTCTAGTTGACTTCTGATAGGTAGAATAATCACTCAGCTCTTACTGAGGGATATGACTATTGTGTTACAGACTCTCATCGCTAGAGTATTGACTACATTCTATTTTAGAAGAGGAGACAGAATTTCAACCATTAATGAAGTACAATATAGCTCAATGTCAAGAGTAGTGTGTTGTTGTAACTGGAGATTTATCATATATGATGATGAAAACTTTTCTAGTTTTCCATATAATACTGATAAATCCAATCATTGATAATTTTACTTGGAATAAATGTGTGAAAACAAAGAGCTCTTAGAGTTAGGTAGATATACTTGTATTCCTGAGATGGATTGATATGGTTTGTCAAATTATTCAAAGGTTTGCTTTTGCAAAAAATTTACCTTAATATATGTTGTTATGAATGTCTTATACTAATAGAGAATTGATATGCAAGAAAATATTAAGTAATATAATATGCATTGTACTTTTCAATGTATTACTATCAGTTATTACACTTTATATATTTGAATATATTATACATACTTATGCAAATATATAAAATTTGTCAGCTACTTCTCTAGCTATCTCCTTACTAATAGTCTCTCTCATTCCCATGGAAGCAGGGAATTTCTGTGCTGTTAACTGCTTAGAGAGGTGCAATTCATGGACTAGCACTCATCAAATACTACTAGCCCGGTTAATAAACAAACTGAAGAATACACAGGAAGTACAGCATTCAGACTTCTGATAAGATGAGCACTCCTTTTTGGGTCTTTTTTCTACCATAATGTAATTAGACATCCTCTGAGACCTCACTTGATGCTGTTCAAGTCGTTAACTCAAGTGCTAAGGTAGTGAGTCATCCATGTTGAATTTCCCTATTGTTAGAAACTGGCCAGTGATTAGCCAGCAGGTGAAAAACAGGAGTTTCAGTGGATGTGTTATGGTTGGGACAGAAAAAAAAAAAAAAAAACATTTATTTCAAATGAATGGGCTTAATTGAGAATGTTAGTTTTAAATTAGGAACAGAGGCACATAGATAAAACAAGGAGATTGTGTGAAAATTCGATAAACTGAACCAAAATCAGAGAAGGTTGATAAATTTGGACTAGTGCTACTTTTACCTTGGTGTAATAGTCAGGATCCAATTAGTTAGGTATGTCTCCAGATACTGTGTTTGTTGTCCAGAACACATTAGAAAACATTAGAAATTGTTTCAGTTGGGATTTTAAAAAAATCTTAACAATTTTTCCTTGAACTTGTTCTGAGAGAGTTAAAAGTAATTCAGATACCCTGGAGACAGCTGATTTTAATAGAAGGTGTATTAGAAATAACTTTATTACATTTCATGGGAGTCAAGAAACAAACCTCATTAACAATAAGTAAAAACAATTATCTGACTTGAGATTGATTCAAAACAGGATCTTTTCTACTTTTATCACCATTAAGCAAATAAGCAGGTAAGAAGGGAATCATGTTCTTTTGGTCATATTATTTGTAAGTTATGTTTTTGGGAATAGTGTGGTATTATTAGGTTCAGTATTTTAATTTTACTTTTTTTTTCCTAAACAAGAAATTTTAACATAGTATATGCAAAAAAAGAATAGAAAAACAGAACAGGCAGAGCTACAGAAATGTAAGACAAAGTGAAAATATTTAAAATAAAATTAGAAGAAACGCAGTGTTTCTATATACAGCCAGGATTAAAACCAGAAAAAGAGGCTTATATAAAAGTACAGTTTAAGATTTATAACTTACTAGTCACTACTTGCTTTTTTTCCCTCTTATATAACTTAGGTATTTACCATTCCTTAAACCGTCTAGCAGTTTAACTCCAGCATTTGTAAACTAGAATTTTCACTTCAAAAGTAGAAGTCATGAAGAATTTCCTGATAGTTCTTTTGTCTACACATTAATTTACAAAGTTGTTTTAAATAAGTTTTTAAAAAGATCAAATAAACTATACTTATTCTAAAGCCTCTGATATCCCATTTGATCAGCCCACAGAGCATCTGTCATGTGTCAGAGTCATGCTGGATAGTTTCCTTAGCTGGAATTAAGCTCTAGTCTAGCTGCTTCACTAGTCTCTCTCCCCATAAAACAGCCCCTCTGGGCTGGAAGAATAGTAAAGTGGTTAAAGCACTTGCCTAGAAACCTCAAGGCATGGGGTTCAATTCCCTAGCACAACAAAGAACAGGGTATGGTGGTGCATGCCTCTAATCCTAGCACTCAGGACACTAAGGCAAGAGTTTTGCAAAGTGCTGGAGGCCAGCCTGAGCTATATGCAGAGCAAGACTCAAAAAGAAAAAAGAAAAAAAAAAAAAAAAGAAGAAGGCCTTCTGCTCTGGCTCTGTCCCTCTGTCCCTCTGAACGTTGCTTTTTCAGAGGTCCTAAAGATCTCTGGGAAAGTCTGTGAGCTCTAGGTGGGGGAGGTTACATTTTGCAGTTTTTACATTTTTACGTTTTCTGTGCCTCCAGTGTAACGACCGCATCACTGAAATTTTGATGTAAATTGCATAAAATCTTTGTTATTAATTGTTTCAACAATCTTTAATGATTGTTTTAAAGTCATGACCATAGAATATCTGTCAGTTTGTGTCTCCAATTTTCTTCATTAATGTTTCCATAACTTTCACTGTTCGAATCCTTCATCATCTTTGGTAAATGCATCCCAAATATTTTGTTTATATTTATAAAAAACAAGCTTCATATATCAATCAGATATTTATTATTTATTCATTCACTTAGGTAAATCTTTTTAATTTCTATTTTTTATTATCACCTTGGCCATTATTTTTGTATAAACGTTTTGTAAATTTTCATTTTGTAGATTTTTGGCTTTGTACCCAGAAACTTTGTTTCTTAATTTTAATGTTTTTATTTTTTGTGAAATCTTTTATGTGTTTAAGAGAGAATGCCAAAATATGGTCAAACAAATATATGTTAAGATCGGTATAGACAGAAGAAAGCCAGATGATATGTATGGACATTGGGTGCACGGTCTCTAGCACACTGTGGAAAATATACAGGTTGTCATTCCCATCACAGATCTGTAATGTTAAGGCCTCTAGGACAGAATGGTTTTAAGGGAGGAGGCCAAAGAGACTCTGGAACTTTGAAGTTGTTTCCTAGCAATGCATTCACTATCATGTGACTAGGGAGCTTATTAAATATTCTGTCACCTTTTAATTCTACACTAAGGACCAAGCCTTTAACAAAGCAGCTTTGTGGGAGTTGGTTAGGCTATTGTCCTCAGAATGTATTGATGTAATTCTGTGTTGTTTTGCTTTTTTTTTTTTTTTTTTTTTTTTTTTTTTTTTTTTTTTTTTTTTTTTTTTTTTTTTTTTTTTTTTTTTTTTTTTTTTTTTTTTTTTTTTTTTTTTTACAGAGGGTTTGTTTAAAGAGTACACTGAGCCTTTTCTCTATTTTTTGGGTCCTTATTCTTTCTCTCTCACATATATCCCAGCCATTACAATGCCTGTCATCAGTAGACCACCATCAAGCAAAACCAGTTCCAAGGCCATCTCTTTGAATTTCTCTAATCTGGGCCTAATGAATCTCTTTTATTCACAAATTACCCAGCCTCAAGTATTTTGTTATAGTAATAGAACATAAACCACTACTATCTCTTAAAGCAGTAGTTACCAACATTTTTGTTACCAAACACTGATTTCACGGAAGATTGTTCTCCCAAGACTGAGAGACACTTGTTATGCAGTGGGCTGCTGGAGAGTAGCTTTGAATTGGGCTTATTATATGTGCCGTGCCATTTATTACCATTACATTGTAGTATATGATGATATAAGAGTACAACTAACTCACCATAATGCAGAGTCAGTGGGAGCCCTGTGCTTGCTTTCCTGAAAGTAGATGATTCCATCTGGGGGTGACAGGGGACACTGACATCCAAGGTATGCCTTTTATGTTCAACCCACTGTTTGGCTGCTTTCATAGTGAGAATACTGCTTCACAGATATAGAGTGTTGAAAATGGAAGCAATTTTTTTTTTCAGTGCTTTTGTGGCAAACTCAGAATATCCTATCCTTTGATCCAGAATATGTAGAGCTTTGAAGTTGTCTCAAACATACTTTTTATGTCACTGTCATTTGCAATCTCAAACAGATGATCTGCTTCTGGCATAGATGGAATTGATTCACTTGGCTGGTTCACAAATGAATCATCACAGATCCGTTCCTTTCAGCCCTGTGGTCCTTTGCTGTTGGGAAATAATTTTCCAACTCTTTTGAAAGCTGAAATATGTCATCAGTGGGGAGAAAGATGGCCACAGCTCAGTCTCTCTCGAAATATCCTCTCATGTTTGAACTATGTCAGAAATCCCAATGTTTACCCTTTGACCTCATAATTCTAGTTTAGATATGAATGCAGCCACCTTATCTGATGACTCCCATGCAGTTGTCATTCTTCCTTGATGTGATAGATTGAGTTCACTGAGCAGGTTGAATTTGTCACACAAATAAGCAAATTTGGCAATTTAATCTGTTTCACTGGAGTGTGCTGCCATTGGTGATTGTTCTTCTACAAAAATCTATGATGTGTTTCTCATAACTCAAAAACCCTGGCCAGTAATCTGTCAAGACTCATCTCCTGTCTGTGCATAAACCATATCTGTGCTCTCTATCTGTCTTCTCACACAGCTATACAACCAGATGCAATTCAAGGGGATATACTTCAATGCACTTAATAATTGAAGGCAGATCATGAAAACCATTGTTGGCTAGCCAGCATTTCTCTGTGGATGACACAGTGGGTAGACTTGTTTTCAAAAGCAACCGCCCAGGCATGAGTCTTGAAACCAGAAACCTGTCAAGTCATGGCACCCACTTCATCTGTGTACACACCAACACAAAAGACCAGTTCAGAATTTCTGATATGTAATCATTTAAAAACTTGAACAGTTCTGCTGTTCTATTGCTGCAGCGCTATTGGCTGACAACTAACATGCACGTGACATATCCTTGTACACATTCTCCTGAAGGATCCAACATGCAGGACCTAGCGTTGGTGCCTGGTTGCCACCATTCGAGGGCTCATGCACTTGGAGTGTACCATGATGGTACATCACTTCTAACAGCTGTGCCTCAATATCTTCTGCTATTTCATCGAGTCATCTAGTTATGGTGCTACCTAAGAGAGAAATATATGCCACCTTCTGACTAGCAGCCTGTCCAAAAATTTCTCAGCAAACATCCTTAGCAGCAGGCAGAGTCAACTCCTCACCAATAGGAAAAGGCTTCTCAGCTTCAGCAATGCAGTTAATAACTAAAAATGCTGTTCTCGGCACAGACATATGTAAAGAGGTGGTGGCTTTCAGTAATTGCTTCTCTTTCTCATGTTTAATTTTTTTAAAAAAATACTTCTTTTTTGAGACAGGGTCTCACTGTTGACCAGGCTGGTCACAAACTCATTGGTGTAGCTCAGGCTGGCTTTGGACTCAAGGTGATTCACTTGCCTCAGCCTCAAGGGTGCTGGGATTACAGACACCTCCACCAGGCCCAGCATTATGTGGCGCTGGGGAATCAACTCAGGGCCTTGCACTTGTAAGGCTAGCACTTTAACTTCCATGCCATTACCCCAGAAATTTGGATGGGTTTATGACTTTGTTGGATAACTGTTTGTCACATATTATACAACGTAGGCCTGTAAAATGCCAATCACCCATGGTGATGAAGTTGGAGTCTTGGCATTTTCTTTTAAATGCAACTATCTTTTTTGGCAGTTTTAAACTCTTCTATTTTATCATTATTTGATTGTTCTCCTTTGCATAGAAGCTCTCCAGTGATATTTGCTTTTTGCTTAGTTTGGCTATGGTTCATTTGTGGGCTTACCAAAACTGGAGTGGACAGAAGGTGAATAAAATAATGAGTGAGCCATGCCTAACTAAAATATATGTTGGGTTTTGAAGGGTTACCATCAGATACTGCTGGGGGTGAAAAAATCTTGATCCATTTTTCTCCTATAAAATATGTGGCATAGACTGTACATGCAGCAATTTGTTCTTCATAGCAGTAAAATATCACCAATAGATTGTAAAGTAAGTATGGGCTACCCAAACATCACTCTGGACCAAAGTGTAAGCAGGAAGGGGGAGGTTAATTGATTAACTGTTTGATAGTAGAGCCTTTTGCCTGTAATGCTTAGAATATCCTCTTAGGTCTGCCTATCTAAACAAGGGCTTCTCCAAAACTTGCCAAGAGGTTTCTTGAGCAAGGTACACTTGCGTCTCCAAGAAACCAGCAGCAATTTAGTAACAAAGAAACAGCTGAACAACTGCAGGAGGAGAGCAGGGAGGGGAATTCTAATTTCTGTCAGACAGGAAGTGACACTGACCCTAATAGGAGAGGGCTGACCTGAACTGGCATTTGGTTCAGCCTTCACCACCTGATGGTCACTCGTCTGTCCCAGTGTGCTGGTAACTCCCAAGGCCAAAGACCAATACTGGTTTGTTCTGGAGTTTGGGGAGCCCTGATGTAGATGGTTCTACATCACGGATGTGTGTACGGACATTCACAGTAGCTTCTCTGAAACAAGATCGTTTGGATACACAAACCAAATTTGAAAAAACAAAATACCCTGGATTGGAATGGAGAGGCTTTGATTTTACCTCATATCAGCAGCTCTCAAAGTGCAGCCTTCAGGCACAGATTCTGCGACTTTCAGAAGCCTGCTAGAGATGCTGAGTCCTGGGCTCCACCCTGCTGTGACTGAAAACTCTGGGTGAGGTGACCACCCAGGTGACTCATGCTTGGGCAGCATTGACTTTCATGTTGTGTGCGTGTAGAGGTGGGGAATGGGATGGCATTGCCCTGATGTCCTCTTCAGAAGCACCCAGCTTCTTCTGCTTGGGATTTGTTTCAGCCTTCGTCATTATTGTTACTGTGACCTTCTGGTTAGTCAGGCTGCCTGTCAGGATTTCCCTTGTCACAACCCTTCCTTTCCCTGGGAATGGGATATGGTCTTTGAGGGAAGCTGAACTTCTTGGTTAATGGTATATGAGTAGATGAATGAGTAGCTTGGACCCCATTTAACAGTAACAATGAAAGTTATGATCTAAGCCTGCCAGAAGACTATCAAGGCCCATTGCACAAGTGTGCAAATCTGATGCCACCTCATCCTGACAGACAGCTTATGACCTTACCTCCCTTCTTTATAATCTGATATAATAGAGACAGATAAAGCAAAAAAAAAAAAAAAAAAAAAAACCTCTTTGATTGCACCTTTACAACTATTCTCTCTTTCCAGTGCTTTGTTTTCATGCTTTTCTCCCTCCTGCGTCTCCACCAGGTTTTTTGTAAGTGAGCATTTAGAAGATATCTTACCAACCATCCCAGCAACACTTCAGTGTTATTGGGCATCATGTAGGTACCAGGTTGGCTTACAGATTACCTGTGTGGTGAGACCTCATGCTACGAAAAGGCATCCATTGTGCTCAGAAGAGCCTCCTGGGTCTGGTAGCCCTTGCCCAGGGGCTGAAGTGTCTTGGCCAGTCAGTAGAACATTATCTGGTGTGGCTTCCCTGCCAGTGCAGTAAACGGCTGCCATTTTTTGGCCACACTCAAGTGTTGTGCTTCTAAAAGCCCTGCATAATCTCACAGGACTAGAAAGAAGAGGATGATATTATAAGCTAGAGTTAGGTGGTAGGTCAGGGCCTTCAGATGAAAAGAAATTAGGGCAAAATGTTGAAGATGTTTCTTAGGAAACCAGAATGCTCAGATAAACTGATTTTTTACCTTAATTTATTTTTTGTGGACACATACTGTGTGAGCAGTGAATTATATCCCCCACCTTACACTGATATTCAAGATGACCTATCACCTGCTATTGATAACTATTTTAATACTTTATATAGATCTCCCCTCTTTCTCCAACAAATTCTCATTTCTATTTTGGGATCTTTCCCAAAATCCCACACTGCAGTTTATCACACTGCCCTCAAATTCTCCATTCCAGCATAGTTTTTCTATCTTGTCTTACTTTTCATGATTTGGAACTTTCGATGAAGTGTTGTCAGGTATTTTTGTGACCTGTTCCTCTACTGTGGACTGTTGCTTATAGATTTGTGGTTCTGAGCTTAAATTCTTTAGTGAATTAAATAAGTTTGAGGGAGATAATTGGAAGATATTCCCACACTCTAAAATTTGTGTATATACATTGAATATATAATTCACTGTTTAGTGTGAGTGTCGAAGCTATGGTGTACATCATATTTGGTGAACTTAAAAGCAGGGCTAGGGACACTCATGCTGTTTTCTTCCTTAAGATGGTTGCTTCTTGGCTGTTTCTCATTCATCACTGCTCTCTGCTGGGACCCTGCTCAGACATTTTACTAACATGTTTGAGTGTTAATAGTTTGCTTTTGAGACAAAGTCTTTATAAGTGTCTTACAATGGTCTTGAACTCACAATCCTCTTGCCTCAGCCTCATTAATGCTGTGATAACTAATGTTCACCATGAAGACTGATAAAAATTCAACTGTTAAGAATGCATATTTGATGTTTTTATTTCTTTTTTTTTTCTTTCCTGACGTTATTGTTTTGCAGTGTTGAGGATTGAGACCATGACCTTGAACATAATTATTCTATGACTAAGCTACACCCAGCCCTGCTGGGCTCTTTCATAAGTGACCCTGACAAAGGCATCCAGCCCCAGAAAGCAAACATCTTAGTTGACCACAGCTTGTTTGGCAAGTTATTTTTTTTTTGAAAAGTGTTTTTCACTGCACACATTAATTTTCAAATTGTTTCCTAATTTCTGCGCTTGAAAAAATTGTTTTTGTTTGTTTTCTAATGGAAAGAAGGAAAAATATACAACCTATTCTTCAAAGTTTATCCTAAATAACACGGGCAATTAATGTGAGGAAGAGCAGACCAAACTCAGACTAGATGTTAAAAATGTCTGTATTGAAGAGAACTGCAGACCGCTTCCTGAAATGTCCACACGGTCCATGTGCAAAGCATCCTGTCTGGGAATACTCCAATCGCAGCCCTAGACTTAACCCAGTCCTCATTCCCACGGAACCTGAGCCTTTCTCCTTTTCCATAGCCCTGTTATTCACTCTGGTGACGCTCTGTTAGGTGGGAGCAGAGGAGACTGCTGCAGTAGGTCACATCCATTGAATGGGGCACACACACTGTGTGCTCCTGTCTCACCGTCAGTAACCTTCACAGTGATAATGAGAAGGAACATTATGAATACACGGTGTGCGCATCCCGGTCAAAACCAAACTTTCTATGCTAAAGCCTTAACTCTCAGTGGGATTGTATTTGGAAATGAGGCCCAAAGGAAGTAATTAAACTTAAATGAGGTCATGAGGGGTGGAGCCCTGGCCAGACAAGATTATTGTCCTCATTTGGAAAGACGCCTGAGGACTCCCTGTGGCTCGCCGCGGGCACACAGAGCAAAGGTTAAGGGAGCACACACACGGACAGAAGCAGATGGCAAGCCAGGGGGCCGCTGTCACCTTGATCTTGAACCACCCGAAACCAGCACTTGGAGAAAAGGCACTTCTGCTTCTGCTGGGTAAGTTGGGCCCTGTAAGATGCTCTGCTCTGGCAGCCCGAGCAGCCAAAGACAGAGAGATTCTATTATTCCCATACTAAAAAGGAAGAAACTGACTTTTTCGAAGTCCTTCTGCCCTGGGTTTTCTCAGGTATTATTCTCTTTCCTGGCTCTTCCTGATTCCAGCTGTCGCTCTGTTGCCTGGATTTTCTCCTGTCTTGTGATTTTTATTTATTTATTTATTTTTACTGTTTCCCAGATACCTGTTTTCCTTTTTTTAAATTTTTTTTCTTGTTTCCTAGCTGCACCCCCATTTTCCTGATTTCCGTGTTTTCTAGCTGGGCCACTATTTTCTGGCTGCCTCATTTCCCCCGATATTTCCCGGGCTCTGGCTGTCCATGGAGGCTGGGTTTTACTGAGTTTCCCTGAGGTGCCTCTGTGCCCTCCCCGTCCCTCTCTCTCAGCTGTCTCTCTGTTGTCTCACCTTCCTGCTTCCTGCAGGTTGTCGCCCAGATGTGCTTCTGGTTTTCTACCCATTTCTTCTGTTCTTATTTGATCATCGTCTGTTTCCCAGAAGCCTCCTGTTTCCATCAGTCCCTTTTTTTTCCAGCTGTGCCTCTGTTTCCCAGATGGCTCTCTATTTTCTGATTGTCCTGGTTTCCTGTTTATCCCTTTGCTTTCCAACTGCCCCTCTGTTTCCCGGCTATCCTTTTGTTTCCTAAATTTTCATCTCGTTCCTGTCTGTCCTCTCTCTCTGGATTGTCCTCTGATTCCCAAGCATCCCTTTGCTTACTGACTCATCCTTTGTTTCCAACCTGTCCCTATTTGTACCAGCCGACATCCTGCTGCCCAGGTCTCCCTCCAGTGTCTGGCTGCCAGTCAGTTTACTGAATGTTTCTCTCTTACCTGAATGTCTTTTCACTTCCTGCATTTTTCTTGGCTTGCCAGAATTTATTTTCTAGCTGTCCCACTGTTCCTTGACTGTCCCTCTGCCAAGGTCTGCAAAAAGTTAAGGCCCTTCCCCTTGTGCCCGTGTGCAGCTAACTGGAGAACAAGGCTGGGTTCCCTCTTTATTGCTACAACTAGGACACTGTATGCACACTCATAGCAGCACTGGTTCAGAGCAAACGCTTGTTCACCCAAGAGCACCGAGGTATGCCACAAGGTATATTTCTACAGTATGTTTTGTTTATCCAAAAAGCAGATGATTATTTTCAAGATACTGTCAGTGATGGACTCTGAAAGATGTTCTTTTTTATTTGTGCTTTTCTTCTTCTGGTCTTTGATTCCCCTCTCCCTGCCATCCACACAGGCCAACATGCGCCGTGCTTCACTATCTGTTGGCTATCCTATCTGCTGAGCAGTCTTTGCCCATTTACTTGTTGTTCCTTAAGTGAAGCCCTCACTTTCTGAGGTGAGAAATACTGGGAAAATTAAGGAATAGCAAGTACCATAGGGAGTACACAAACATAATAAAATATTTAGGTGCTTATCTCCTAGAAGCAGCTGCCTGGCTCCTCTAGAGTCTCAGCCTTCAGCCCACCTCCTTCACTCCAGCCTTTACCACGTCCATCAAGGTGACTGTGAAGTCACACAAGGTATAGCCCCTGGGCCTTTAGCAACCACTCATATGCCAGCTCACCCACTGCGTGCATCAACTCCTCTGGCTTCTCCCAGGTTGACAGTAACAGCAGGTTTCCTAGACAGCCTGGGCAGCAGCTATGGTGGGCCTGGTGGTGCCACAGTTTTCCTGGTGAAGCAGAGGCTGCTAAGCCTCCTGAAGCTGGAGGTGGACCCTAACATCCAGGCAATGCAGACTCAGGAGAAGTAGCAGATCAAGGCAGTAACGAGTTCCTTTCCTTCATCAGCAAGGTGTGGTTCCTAGAGCAGCAGAACACTTGCTGGAGATGAAGGGGGCCTCGTGCAGAAGCAGAAAACCGCTTGTAACAATGTGAAGAGCGTGTGCGAGAGTTACATTACCAACCTCTAGAGGCAACTGGACTCACTGGGGCAGGAAAAACTGACGTTTGAGGCATAGCTTGGCAACATGCAGGGGCTGGTGGTAGAGTTCTAGAATAAGTATAAGGATGAGCTCAACAAGCATACAGAGATGGAGAATGAGTTCTGGCTGTGGATGAAGCTTTCGTGAGCAAGGTCAAGCTCATGTCTTGCCTTGACAGACGAGATTAACTTCCTCAGGCAGTTATTTGAAGAAGAAATCTGTGAGCCATGGTCCTATATCTCAGGTGTGTCTCTGGTTCTGTTCATGGACAATAGCTGCTCCCTGCACATGGACAGTGTTGTTGCTGAGGTCAAAGGTCCAGTATGAGGACGTGGCCAACTGCAGTCACGCCAAGGCAGGGAACACTAGCCAGATAAAGTATGAGGATTTGCAGAACCTGGCTGGGAAGCACAGGGATGACCCAAGCCTGTGCTGTACAAAGACAGAAATCTCTGAGATGAAATGTATCAGACACTTACAGGTGACTATTGAAGCCCTCAAAGGCTAGAGGGCATCCCTGGAGGCTGCCACTGTGGAGGCTGAGGAGCTC
>PVKB01008375.1:0-17426 GCA_004027205.1 Ctenodactylus gundi | reverse complement strand
AGTGTGTCCTGCCACATCCTTCTGTGGGTGTCCCGAATCCATGAGGCTTTGCTTGCTCCTTTGAGCAGGCATGTTTTCAAGCTGAATCCAGGCCTCCTGTGCTTTGGGAACCAAAGGGATTATTTCTGGCAGTTGCTGTTTTTCTGCAACACGGTAGAAAGCTGAAGTGCCAGCCTCGTCTCATCTCACATGGTGGTGGCTTCTGACAGAGTGGGCACTACCGAAGGTGACTAAGCACAGCCAGAACCCCAGCGCACCCGCATAGATCTGGAGACCATCAAGGCCTGGTCTGCTCCTTTCTGGTGGTAACGCCACACAGCCTGGGTGGTCCTTCTAGGAACAGCCCCAAGCAGAACTGAGGACTGGCCCTAGACTTGTGGATGGCATAAGGCTACATGGGCTAAGGGCCTTGACCAGTCTGTTGTTTGGTCTAGGATTGGACCCTTCGCCGAGCAACCAAAAGGCACCACTGCAGCCCCAGCTGACAGGTGGGACAGGAGCAGCCCCAGGGGCACGTGGCATCAGCACAGGCCGAGGGGACCCTCACCGCAAGTGTGGGAAATCTCACCCCCTGGTAGAGTTCAGGTTTTGGGAGCAGCGCAGGATTAATGTTTCAACCCAGCTCGTTTCCCCTGAAGCATTACCACAAACAGCATTTTCCCGGCCTACTTCTCCTTGTGGGCACCAGGCCCTTGTCCCTGCTCATGTGCAGGCAACAGGAGGAAAGCAGAGTGCCCCACCCTAATGCGGGGGGGACAGGAAGGGAAGATGGGAGAGATGGGAAAAGGGGACTGGAAGGGGGAACAAGAAAGATGGATGGGAGGGTGACAGGGACCAGATGGGGAGAGGAGGGGGCACGTGAGGGGAGTGCAGGGGGAGAGGACACGGGTACAGGGAGGGGTGCCAGGAGGGAGACAGAGGGGACTGGGAGGGGGGACAGCAAAGGGGACCAGAAGGCAGAAGAGACGGGTGATAGGAAGGGGGTCCCGCGCTCTGCACCTTCATTTCCGCTGTGTGCGCTGGTGCTTTCTCAGAAGCAGAAGTGCGTAGTTACCTTAAATAAAAATCCCAATAAGAACTGTGACGCCCCCCCCCCACCCCCCCAAAAAAAATAATAAAAGAGAAACCACCACCGGGCACGGTCCCATCTCCAGGCACGCGCACCCTCCCTCTGGCCACCGGCTGGAGCCGCATCGGAAGTCCTTTTCCGAGTGTCTGGAGCTGTGCTTACCTTCCAGGTTCATGTTGACCTTGGAGAGGAGCCAGCGTCCCACGGAACAGATCTGGTGACCGTGGTGCTCGAGGACATGCCACCATGTTGGTACCAGCTGGCTTTTCTGTGGGTGGCCACAGTCCCTGAATTTGATGACCTCTCATGAAGACACTCAGGAAAGAAGACTTCTGGCAGTGCCTGAGGGGGCGTGGAGGGCGTGTCTGGAGGGGGAGAAGGGCCACGGGTCTGTCCTGAAGTGAAAGTTTTGAGTTTTAACTGTCATGGTACTTTTTGGTCACTGCTGTGTGTCACTGAACAGGCTGTATGTGGTTCTCCTGCTTTTGTTTGAGACAGGGTCTCACTCTGCAGCCCAGGCTGGCCTTGGCCTCACGGCAGTCCTCCTGCCTCAGCCTCCCCACAGATGACTCCTTAAAGCCAGATTTCTGATTGCAGTGGAGCCCTGGCATTGGAGAACGGCCAACATTGGGGGATGAGACAGGAAGGCCATGGAAGGCACGCAGCGTCCCCTGCTGGCCGAGGAGGGTCTGTCCATAACATCAGGGCACGCGCATAGGATCCCTTAGCAAGGTGTCACCGGCTTCCAGTAGCTTAATTAAAGTCGTCACGATTCTCCGGAGTGCTGCTGTAGGCCTGGTCACTTTACAGGAGGCTGAGGTGAGACCCGGGTGGGTTTCCCCTGGACGGCCTTCTACGGGTGAGGCCCTAGGCCCCGAGCCCCGGCTCTCTGCGCAGAGATGTGTCCCCACAACGCGGATGGCCATTCGTGCCTGTGGGAACCTACGTGTCTCTCAGACTTTTGAGTTTCAGGCAAAACCTCCATATATCAAACTTACACACGTGTCCCTCTCCCACTCCCCCACCTTTCTTTGCAGTACTGGGGATGGAACCCCCAGGCCTTCCAACTGAGCTACATCCCGGCTCTGTCCTTATTGTTTATGGGGGACAGAGTCTCACTAAGTTTCTGAATTGTCTACGCTGGGCTCGAACACATGATTCTCCTGCCTCGGGCCTCTTAAAGGGCCGGGCTGACAGGCCTGTGCCACCAGGCCCAGATTTCCTTTATTTCTGGATATTTATTTATTTTTGAGGCAGGGTCTCGCTCTGCAGCCCAGGCTGGCCTTGGACTCAGGGCAATCCTCCTGCCTCAGTCTCCCCACAGATGACTCTTTAAAGCCAGAAGTATGGATTTCCAAGAACAAAGATTTCTGAAAGCAGTGGAGCCCTGGCCCTGGAGAACCACCAACGGGGATGAGACAGGAAGACCGTGAAGGCAAGCAGCGCCCGCTGCTGGCCAAGGAGGGATTGTCCCCTGTTCCGTCGCTCCTCTGCCCTGTCCTAGGAGGTCCTTACTGCTCCCCTACTGTCCTATAGCTTCCCTGTCCTGTCTCCAGAGGTCCCTATGGCACCCTACTGTCCCATTGCATCTCTGCCCTGTCCCCGGGGATCTCTGCTGCTTCCCTACTGTCCCAATTATCTTCTGCCATGTCCTGGGGGGCCCTATTGCCCCCTAATGTCCCATTGATTCCCTGCCCTGTCCCAGGGTATCCATACTGTCCTTTTGCTTCTCGGCCCTCTCCCCCAGGTCCCTACTCCTCCCCTACTGTCCTGTTGCTCCTCTGCCCAGTCCCCCAATGTCACTACTGCTCCCTTACTGGCCTTCTGCTTGCCAGCTCTGTGCCCAGAGGTCCATTCTGATTGCGTACTGGACAGTTACTTCTCTGCCCTGTCTCCAGGGCTATTACTCCCCTACTATCCGTTGCTCCACTACCCAGTGCCCCAATGGCCCTACTGCTCCCTACTGTCCCGCGACTTCTCTGCCTCGTCCTCGGAGGACAATACTGCTTCCCTAGTGCCCCTTACTGTCCTATTGCTTCTCTGCCCTGTCCCCAGAGATCCCTACTGCTCCGTACTGTCCTGATTCTTCTCTGAAAAGTCCACGGGGGTCCTTACTGCTCTCTTACTGTCCTGCTACTCCTCTGCCCTGCCCCCAGGGGACCCTACTGGCCCCTACTGTCCTATCCCAATACCTCTCTGTTCCCCTATTGTCCCGCTACTTCTCTGCCCTGTGCCTGGGGGGTCCTCTACTGCTCCCCTACTCTCCAATTGCTCCTATCCCCTTTTTCTGGAGTTCCCCACTGCTCCCTTACTGTTTCTTTGGTTCTCTGCCCTGTCTCTGGAGGTCTCTACTGCTCGCCTCTTATCCCTTTGCTCCTCTATCCCATCAGCAAATGTCCAAAAAGCCCCCCCTCTACTGTCCTGTAGCTCTTTCTTGTCCCCAGAGGTCTCTACTGACCCCTATATTCCCGTTGCATCTCTGTCCGCTACCTGGAAATTCCTACTGCTCCCCTACTGTCCAGTTGCTCCTCTGCCCTATCCCCGGGGGTCCCTACTGCTCCCCTACTCTATCATCCTCTGCCCTGTCCCCGGAGGTCCCTACCGCTCCCCTACTGTCCCAGTGATCCTCTGTCCTGATGCCAGGGGTCCCTACAGTTCCCCTACTATTCCACTGCTGTTCAGCCCTGCCCCCGGATGTCCCTACTGCTCCATAATGTCTGGTTTGCTCTCTGCACTGTCCGCGGTGGTCCCTACTGCTCCCCTACTGTCCCAATTCTCCTCTGCCCTGTACCCAAGGGCCCCTACTGCTCTGCTACACTCCCGTTGCTACTATGCCCTGTCCTGGGAGGTCGGAACTTCTCCACTACTGTCCTTTGATTCTCTGCCCAGTCCCTGGAGGTGCCTACAGCCCCCTATGGTCCCATTATTTCTCTGCCCTGTCCCATGGGGTCCTGTTGCTTCTCTGGTCTGTCTCCGGAGGTCCCTACTGCTCCCCACCATCTCTCTGCTTCTCTGCACTGTCCGCAGAGGTCCCTAATGCTCTCCTACTGTCTCGTTGCTCGTCTGACCACTCACCAGGGGTCCCCAATGTCCCGATGCTTCTCTGCCCTTTACCCGAAGGTCCCTCCTGACCCTTTTTCCTCTTCTGTCTTGTCCCTGGAGGTCCCTACTGACCTCCTACTGTACTGCTGCTTCTCTGCCCTGTCCTTGGGGCTCCATACTACTGCCCTACTATCCTGTTGTTCTACTACCCTGACTCCCGGGGTCCCTACGGCCCCGTATTGTCCTGTTGCTTCTCTGCCTTGTCCCAGGAGGTCCCTTCTCCTCCCCTCCTGTCCCATTACTACTTTGCCCTGTTCATGAAGGTTCCTACTGCTCCCCTACTGTCCCAGTGCTTCTGTGCTCTGTCCCCAGACGTCCTTACTGCCCCCTACTGTCCTCTTGCTTCTCTACCCTGTCCCCGGGGTTCCCTACCGCTCGCCTGCTGTCCCATTACTTCTGTACCCTGTCCCCACAGTTCCCAAGTGCCCTCCGGAACCCTATTGTTTCTTTGTACTGTCCCAGCAGGTCCCCTCTGATCCCCTACTGTCCTGTCACTTCTCTACCCTCTGCCCTGGGGTCACTATTACTCCCTACTGGCCCCTTGCTTCTCTGCCATGTACCTGAAGGTCCCTACTGCTCCCCTACTGTCCCATTGCTACTCTATCCTGTCCTCGGGGATCCCTACTGCTCCCCTAGTGTCCTGTTGCTTCTCTGCCTTGTCCCTGGTTGTCCCTGCTGTTTCCCTAGTATCCCGTTGCTTCTCTGCCGTGTCCCCAGCGGTACCCTCTGCCCCACTACTGTCCCTTAGTTTCTCTGCCCTGTGCACAGGGGTGGGGGGGGGGTCTCTACAGTTCCCCTACTGTCTCATTGCTTCTCTGCCATGTCCACGGTGGTCTCTACCTCTTGCCTTCTGTGTCGATGCTCCTCTGCCCGGTCCCCAGAGTACCCTACTACTCAGTAGTGTCCTGTTGCTTCTCTGAACTATTCCCAGAGATCCCTACTGCTCCCCTAGTGTCGAATAGCTCCTCTGTTCTGTCCCTGGAGGTCCTACTGTCCCGTTACTTATTGGCCCTGTCCCTGGGGTACCTTATTGCTCTCCTACAGTCCTGTTGCACCTCTAACCTGCCCCTGCTGGTTTCTACTGTTCCCCTACTCTCTGGTGCTTCTTGCCCTATCCCCGGAGTTCCCTACTGCCCCATACTCTCCCAGTGCTTTTCTGCCCTTCTCTACTACTCCCCTACTGTCCTGCTGCTCCTCTGCCCTGTCCCGGGTGTCCCTACTGCCCAGTACTAACCCGTTGCTTCTCTGCCCTTTCCCAGGAGTTGCCTATTGCTCCCCTACTGTCCCATTGCTTTTGTGCCCTATCCCCAGACAGCACTACTGCCCCCTACAGTCCCATTCCTTCTCTGCCCTGTTTCTGGAGGTCCCAACTGTTCCCCTACTGTCCCGTTGCTTCTCTGACCTGTCCCCAGAGGTGCCTACTGCACCCTTACTGTCCTGTTGCTCCTCTGCTCTGTCCTCGGAGGCTGCTACTACTCCATTTTGGTCCCTTTGCTTCTCTGCTCTGCCCGGGAGGTGCCTACTGCCACCCTACTGTCCCCTTGAGTCTCTACCCTGTCTCCAGAGGTCCCTACTGCGCCACCTTACTGTCCCGTTGCTTATCTGCCTTGTCTCCGGGCATCCTTACTTCATTCCTACTGTCCCATTGCTCCTCTGCCCTGTCGCAGGAGGTCCCCACTGCTCTGTACTGTCCTGTTTTGTCTATGCACAGTCCGCGGAGGTCTCTACTGCTCTCATACTGTCCCGTCGTTCTTCTGCCTTGTCCCCGGGGGTTAGTACTGCTCTCCTACTGTCATATTACTCCTCCGCCATGTCCCCCAGGGGTGCCTACTGCTCCCTTACAGTCCTTTTGCTTCTCTGTCCTGTCCCCGGAGGTCCCTACCGCTCCCCTACTGTCCCAAAGCTCCTGTGCCCTGTCCCTGGGATTCCCTACAGCTCTGCTATTGTCCCGTTGCTACTCTGCCCTGTCCCCGGGGGTCCCTACTGCTCCCCTACTGTCCCGTTGCTCCTCTGCCCAGTCCCCGGTGTCCCTACTGCCCCCTACTGTCGCGTTGCTCTCTGTCCTGTCCCTGGGATTCTGTACTGCCCCATACTGTCCTGTTGCTCTTCTGCCCTGTCCCTGGAGGTCCCAACTGCTCTATAATCTCCCGTTTCATCTCTGCGCTGTCCGTGGAGGTCACTACTGCTTTTCTACTGTCCCGTTGCTCCTCTCCCCTGCCTCGGGGAACTCTGCTTGTCCCCTACTGTCCAGTTGTTTCTCTACCCTGCCCTGAGATTCCCTACTACTCCCCTACTGTCCAGTTGCTCCTCTGCCCTGTCCCTGGGGGGCCCTACTGCCCCGTACTGTCCTGTTGTTTCTATGCCCTGTCCCCGACAGTCTCTCCTGCTTGCCTCTTGTCCTGTTGCTCCTCTATCCTATAGCCCCCCTACTGTCCCATAGCTCCTCTTCCTTGTCCACGGAGGTCCCTACTGCCTCCTATTGTCACGCTGCTACTCTGCTAGGCGCCCCCCTCCCCAACGAACCTACTGCTCCTGACTGCCCCCTTGCTTCTCTGCCCTGTACCTAGAGGTCCCTACTGCTCCCTTAATGTCCAGATGCTCTTCTGCCCTGTCCCCAGAGTCCGTACTGCTCTTACTGCTCCGTTGCTACTCTGCACTGTCCCTGGATGTCCCTATTGCTCCCTACTGTCACGATGCTTCTCTGCCCTATCCCTGGGGGTCCCTACTGCTCCACTACTGACCCGTTCCTCCTCGGCCCTGTCCCCAGAGGTCCCTACAGCTCCATTACTGTCCCTCTGCTTCTCTGCCCATTCCCTGGTGGGTTCTACTGTTCCCCTACTGTATTGTTGCTTCTCTGCCATCCCGGGAGGTACCTAGTGTTCTGTTGTTATTCGGTCCTGTCCACGGAGGTCCCTACTATTCCCCTAATGTCCCATTGCTTCTCTGCCCTGTCCCACAACGTCCCTACTGCCACCCTGCTGTCCTGATGCTCCTCTGCCCTGTCCACGGAGGTCCCAACTTCTCACATACTGTCCTGGTGATTCTCTGCCCTGTCCCAGAAGGACCCTACTGCTTCCCTCCTGTCCCGGGAGGTACCTACTGCACCCCTTCCAACCCGTTTCTTCTCTTCCCTCTCCCCAGAGGTGCCTTCTCCTCCCCTACTGTCCTGTTCCTTCTGTGCCCTGTCCCCGGGGCTCCCTACTGATCCCCTACCTTCCTGTTATTCCTCTGCCCTGACCCCGAGGTCCCTATTGTCCAGTACTGTCCCATTGCTTCTCTACCTTGTCCCTGGAGGTCACGGCTGCTCCTGTACTGTCCCATTGCTTCTCTGTGCTGTCCCCGGGGTCCCTACTGCTCCCCTCTTATATCGTTGCTCTTGTCCCCCGTCCCTGGGGTTTCTACTGATCAACTACTCTCCCATAGCTTCCTTGTCCTGTCCGCGGGGATCCCTATTTCTCCCCTACTGCAACATCGCTCCTCTGTCCTCTCCCTGGAGGTCCCTACTGCTCTCCTACTGTCCCGGTGCTCCTCTGCCCTGTCCCTGGGGTTCTCTACTGCTCCCCTTCTGTGCCGTTGCTGCTCTGCCCTGTCCTCGAAGGTCCCCTCTGCTCCCCTAACATCCCATTGCTTCTCTGCCCTGTGCCTGGGGGTCTCTGCTTCTAGACATATTGATTGTCCCGTTGCTTCTCTGTCCTGCTCCAGGAGGACCCTACTCCTATCGTCCTGACCCACTGTGACTGTCCTGTCCCCAGAAGGTCCCTACTGCCCCTTATTGTCCCATTGCTCCTCTGCACTGCTTGCAGAGTTCCCTACTGCTCCCCTACTCTCCCATTACTCCTCTGTCCTGTCCCTGGAGGACCCTTCTGCTTCCTTCCTGACCTGTTGCTCCTCTGCCCTCTCCCCGGGGGGCCCTTCTGCTCCCCTCTTGTCCTCTTGCTACTCTGCCCTGTCCCCGGGCTCCCTACTACTCCCCGACCTTCCTGTTGTTTCTCTGTCCTGACTCCCGGTGTCCCTACTGCCCGGAACTGTGCCGTTGCTTCACTGCCTTGTCCCTGGATGTCACTACTGCTTCACTACTGTCCCATTGCTTATCTGCCTTGTCCCCCTGTATTCCTATTGATTCCGTACTGTCCCGTTGCTCTTCTGCACTGTCCCCGGAGGTCCCTACTGCTCACCTAGTTTCCCGATGCTTCTCTGCCCTTTCCCCAGGGATCCTTCCTGCTCCCGAATTGTCCCGTTGTTCTTCTCCCCTTGTTCCTGAAGTCCCTACAGCTCCCTTACTGTCCCATTGCTTGTCTGCCTTGTCCCCAGGGGTCTCTACTGCTCGCCTCCTGTGCAATTGCTCCTCTGTCCTGATCCCGTCATCCCTACTGCTCCCCTACTAGACCGTTGTTCTTCTCTCCTGGCACAGGGGATCCCTACTGCTCAACTTCTCTCCCATAATTTCCCTGCCCTGTTCCTGGGGGTTCCTACATCTCACCTACTGTATCATTGCTTTTCTTCCCTGTCCCCGGAGCTCCCTAGGGACCCCTGGTGTCCTGTTGCTTTTCTGTCCTATCTGTGGAGGTCCCTACTAGTCCCCTATTCTCCAGTTGCTTTTCTGCCCTGTCCCCTGAGGTCCCTGCTGCCCCTCTACTTTCCCGCTGCTTCTCTGCACTATCCCCAGAGATCCCTAGTGCTCCCCTACTGTCCCTTTGCCTCTCGGCCCTGTCCCCAGAGGTCCCTACTGCCCTCTACAGTCCCACTGCTCCTCTTCCCGGTCCTTCGATGTCCCTACTGCTCTGTCCTGTTTCGTTTCTGATCTGCAGGGTCCCCAGATGTCCCTACTGCTCCCTACCATCCCATTTCTTCTGTGCCCTATTCCTGTAGGTCCCTACTGCACCCTTACACTCCGGTTGCTCCTCTGCCCTGTCCCCAGTGGTCCCTACTGCTCCCTTACTGTCCCATTGCTCTGCCCTGTCCCCGTGGGTACTAACTGCCCCATAATGTCCCATTGCTGTTTGCCCTGTCCCCGATGGTCCCCTCTGCTGCCCTAATGTTGCGTTGCTTCACTGCCCTGTCCTCGGGGGTCTCTACTGCCACCCTCATGTCCTGTTGCTCCTCTGCTCTGTCCCCAGAGGTCCATACTACTCCCTTTCTATCCCTTTGCAACTCTTCCCTGTCCCCAGAAATCCCTACTGCTCCGTACTGTCCCCATTCTTCTATGCAAAGTCCACAGGAGTCCCTTCTGCTCTCCTATAGTCCTGTTGTTCCTCTGCCTTGTCCCTGGGGGTTACTACTGCTGTCTTACTGCCCTGCTACTCCTCTGCCCTGTCCCCGGGGGTCCCTACTGGCCCCTACTGTCCTATATTTTCTCTGACCTATCCCAATATCCCCTCTGTTCCCCTATTGTCCCGCTACTTCTCTGCCCTGTGCCTGGGGGTCTCTACTGCTCCCCTACTCTCCAATTGCTCCTCTCCCCTTTTTCTGGAGTTCCCTACTGCTCCCTTACTGTCTCTTTGCTTCTCTGCCCTGTCTCTGGAGGTCTCTACTGCTCGCCTCTTATCCCTTTGCTCCTCTATCCCATCGCCGAAGGTCCCAAAAGCCCCCCTACTGTCCTGTACCTCCTCTTTCTTGTCCCCAGAGGTCTCTACTGACTCCTATACTCCCGTTGCATCTCTACCCGCTACCTGGAGATTCCTACTGCTCCCCTACTGTCCAGTTGGTCCTCTGCCCTATCCCTGGGGGTCCCTACTGCTCCCCTGCTGTATCATCCTCTCACCTGTCCCCGGAGGTCCCTACTGCCCCCTAGTATTCCGTTGCTTTTCTGCCCTGTCCCTGGAGGTCCCTACCGGTCCCCTAGTGTCCCGGTGATCTTCTGTCCTGTTGCCATGGGTCACTCCTGTTCCCCTACTATCCCATTACTGTTCCGTCCAGCGGCCGAATGTCCTTACTGCTCCATAATGTCCAGTTTGCTCTCTGCACTGTCCGCGGTGGTCGCTAATGCTACCTTACTGTCCCAATTCTCCTCTGCCCTCCCCACGGCGGTCCCTACTGCTGTGCTACAGTCCTGTTGCTACTATAACCTGTCCCGGGAGGTCCGAACTTCTCCACTACTGTCCTCTTGATTCTCTGCCCAGTCCTTGGAGGTGCCTACAGCCCCCTACGGTTCCATTATATCTCTGCCCTGTCCCCTGGGGTCCCGTTGCTTCTCTGGTCTGTCTCCGGAGGTCCCTACTGCTCCCTACCGTCACTCTGCTTCTCTGCACTGTCCGCAGAAGTCCCTAATGCTCTCCTACTGTCTCGTCGCTCTTCTGCCCAGTCACCAGGGGTCCCCACTGTCCCGTTGCTTCCATGCCCTGTCCCCGGGGTTCCCTACTGCTCCCGTAGTGTCCTGTTGCTTCTCTGCCTTGTCCCTGGTTGTCCCTGCTGTTTCCCTAGTATCCCATTGCTTCTCTGCCCTGTCCCCAGCGGTACCCTCTGCCCCACTACTGTCCCTTAGTTTCTCTGCCCTGTGCACAGGGGTGAGGGGGGGGTCTCTACAGCTCCCCTACTGTCTCATTGCTTCTCTGCCATGTCCACGGTGGTCTCTACCTCTTGCCTTCTGTGTCGATGCTCTCTGCCCGGTCCCCAGAGTACCCTACTACTCAGTAGTGTCCTGTTGCTTCTCTGAACTATTCCCAGAGATCCCTCCTGCTCCCCTACTGTCCCGTTGCTCCTCTGCCCTGTCCCCAAGGGTCCCTACTGCTCCCCTAGTGTCGAGTAGCTCCTCTCTTCTGTCCCTGGAGGTCCTAGTGTGCCCTACTGTCCCGTTGCTTCTCGGCCCTGTCCCCGGTGTTCCTTACTGCTCTCTCCTACAGTCTTGTTGCTCCTCTAACTTGCCCCTGCAGGTTTCTACTGTTCCCCTACTGTCCAGTTGGTCCTCTGCCCTGTCCCCGGGTTCCCTACTGCTCCCCTACAATATCATCCTCTTCCCTGTCCGTGGAGGTCCCGACTGCCCCCTAGTGTTCTGTTGCTTTTCTGCCCTTTCCATGGAGGTCCCTACCGGTCCTTGCCTGTCCCATTGATCCTCTGTCCTGTTGTCAGGGTTCCCTCCTGTTCCCCTACTATCCCATTGCTATTCCGCCCTGTCCCCGGATGTCCCTACTGCTCCATAATGTCCGATTTGCTCTCTGCACTGTCCGTGGTGGTCCCTACTGTCCCAATTCTCCTCTGTCCTGTCCCCAGGTGTCCCTACTCCTCTGCTACAGTCCCGTTGCTACTATGCCCCCTCAAGGGAGGTCGGAACTTCTCCACTACTGTCCTGTTGATTCTCTGCCCTGTCCCTGGAGGTGTCTACAGCCCCCTACGGTCCCATTATATCTCTGCCCTGTCCCCTGGGGTCCTGTTGCTTCTCTGGTCTGTCTCCGGAGGTCCCTACTGCTCCCCACCATCTCTCTGCTTCTCTGCACTGTCCGCAGAAGTCTCTAATGCTCTCCTACTGTCGCGTCGCTCTTCTGCCCAGTCACCAGGGGTCCCCACTGTCCGGTTGCTTCTTTGCCCTTTACCCGAAGGTCCCTCCTGCTGCCCTCCTGACCCTAGGCTCTTCTGTCTTGTCCCTGGAGGTCCCTACTGACCTCCTAGTATACTGCTGCTTCTCTGCCCTTTCCTCGGGGCTCCATACTACTTCCCTACTATCCTGTTGTTCCACTACCGTGACACCTGGGATCCCTACAGCCCCCTATTGTCCTGTTGCTTCTCTGCCTTGTCCCTGGAGGTCCCTTCTGCTCCCCTCCTGACCCATCCATTTCTTCTTTGCCCTGTTCCTGACGGTTCCTACTGCTCCCCTACTGTCCCGTTACTTCTTTGCTATGTCCCCAGATGTCCTTATGCCCCCTACTGTCCTCTTGCTTCTCTGCCCTGTCCCCAGGGTTCCCTACCGCTTGCCTGCTGTCCCATTACTTCTCTGCCCTGTCTCCACAGTTCCCAAGTGCACTCTGGAATGTCCTATTGTTTTTTTTGTACTGTCCCCGCAGTTCCCCTCTGATCCCCTACTGTCCCGTCACTTCTCTGCCCTCTGCTTGGGGTCTGTACTACTCCCTACTGGCCCCTTGCTTCTCTGCCATGTACTTGAAGGTCCCTACTCTCTCCTATCTTCTCTGCCCTGTCCCCGTGGGTTGCTACTGCTCCCCTACTGTATAGTTGCTTTTCTGTCCTGTCCCTGAGGTCCCCAATTCCTCCTGTTGCTTTTATGCCCTGTCCCTGGAGGTCCCTACTGCTCCCCTAGTGTCCTGTTGCTTCTCTGCCTTATCCCTGGTTGTCCCTGATGTGTCCCTAGTATCTCGTTGCTTCTCTGCCCTGCCCCCAGCGGTCCCCTCTGCTCCACTACTGTCTCTTAGTTTCTCTGCCCTGTGCACAGGGGTCGGTGTGTGGTTCTGTACAGTTCCCCTACTGTCTCATTGCTTCTCTGCCATGTCTACGGTGGTCTCTACCTCTTGCCTCCTGTGTCGATGCTCCTCTGCCCGGTCCCCAGAGTACCCTACTACTCAGTAGTGTCTTGTTGCTTCTCTGAACTATTACCAGAGATCCCTCCTGCTCCCCTACTGTCCAGTTGCTCTTCTGCCCTGTCCCCAAGGGCCCCTACAGCTCCCCTAGTGTCCCATAGCTCCTCTGTTCTGTCCCTGGAGGTCCTAGTGTGCCCTACTGTCCCATTGCTTCTTGGCCCTGTCCCCGGGGGTCCTTACTGCTCTCCTACAATTCTGCTGCTCCTCTAACCTGCCCCTGCAAGTTTCTACTGTTCCCCTACTCTCTGGTGCTTCTCGGCCCTATCCCCGGAGTTCCCTACTGCCCCATACTCTCCCGTTGCTTCTCTGCCCTTCTCTACCGCTCCCCTACTGTCCTGCTGCTCCTCTGCCATGTCCCCCGGGGGTCCCTACTGCTCCCTTACAGTCCTTTTGCTTCTCTGTCCTGTCCCTGGGGTCCCTACCGCTCCCCTACTGTTCCATAGCTCCTGTGCCCTGTCCCTGGGATTCCCTACAGCTCTGCTCTGTCCCCTGGGGTCCCTACTGTTCCCCTACTGTCCCGTTGCTCCTCTTCCCAGTCCCCAGGATCCCTACTGCCCCCTACTGTCCCGTTGCTCTCTGTCCTGTCCCCGGGATTCTGTACTGACCCGTACTGTCCTGTTGCTCTTCTGCCCTGTCCCTGGAGGTCCCTACTGCTCTATAATCTCCCGTTTCTTCTCTGCACTGTCTGCGGAGGTCACTACTGCTTTCCCACTGTCCCGTTGCTACTCTGCCTTCTTCCTCGGGGTTCCCTAATGTCCCCCTACTACCTTGTTCCTTTTTTGCCCTGTCCCTGGGGGTCCCTACTGCAGCCTACAGTCCTGTTGCTTCTATGCCCTGTCCCCTGAGATCCCTAATGCTCCCCTACCGTCCCGTTGGGAACACCCCACTCCGTTGTTGCACTCCACGGGACACCCATCTGTGCATTTCGATGGATAAGTACATCACCCTCGCCTTAATCATGGCCCTCCATCCCATTTTTTTCCATTCCCTATTCTCCTCAGAGGATCGACAACTTTACTTGGGTCCTCTCTGATGAGGCTATGGGCTGGACCACAGTAGGTAATTATACCGCGGGCCCCCGGACACCACGTATGTTGCCTTGTTTTTCCTTTGACCTACGTCATTTACTGAGAGGCTCATTTGAAAGGATTACTCTGGCCAAACTGCTGTTGATAATTATGCAGCTGGTTATGGGTGTCACACTCCCTGCCTGTGAGCCCGACTTCTTCACACCCACTTTTACCTTTGTCCAGGAACGTCTGCATCAATCCTTGTTCTCGATGTCTCCATGGTTGACCACTCTCACTTCTGCCCTGGCCAGACCACTGCTATTACTTTTGATTTTTTTAACATTGGGCCCATGCCTCATTAACAAGTTTCTCTCTTTTGTCAGAGTTCACCTTGACTCCATCCAGGTACAACAGGTGTCCACCTATGTCACTCTTTGCTCCCTTGGCCCTACCTACAAATGTCCACAAGTTCCTTAGAGACCCTCCAACAGTCTTGGTACATCCTCCACCTGCCTGTTCATGTGGCGGCTGGGATGACAGCCAATGACAAGTAAGATCCTCGGAGCTAGGACAACCGAAGACAGGTGCATCCCCAGGGAGAATATCCCAGGCCTGGGGACAACAATGTCATGGCACACACTGTGGCTCCTGGCCTAATGATAGGATCACAAACAGCTGAGGCTAAAGGTCTCAGAGGCTTTTCTAAACAAAAGAGGTGGACCCTGTGGGGTGATATCTAAGATGGCACCCGCCAGAATTCCCTGGGATGGCCACCTCAGGGGGTTACCAAGGAGCATGATTGGGCCTAGCCATTTCCGCCTTTGTGGACCGCGTGTGATCCCAATGATCTTACTGCGAGCACCTGGCGCCTACCCGCATGGACATCTGCTGACTGGCTTGACGCCCACTTGTGTGGACACCACGCCAAATCACCTGCTCTCCCTTCCTTGCCACGTTCACCCTCTACCCTATATAAGCTTCTGTGCTTCCTTAATAAAATGAGTTCCTGCTTCAAAAGACTCCTGGCTGGATCTGGTACTCTTGGGACAAGGGGTCCCAGCCACGCACTGACCTTTCACCTCCCCCGGCCCTTGTGTGGTGGTGTTATCCCCCACATAGCCAGAAAGCTGACACCAAGCCTCACCCTAGTCCTTAGCCTAAATGTAGCTCTATCCCAACAACTACTTCTCACCACATGGCAATTTCTGACACAAGGCCTAGGTCAAACCCAAGCCCAAAACTTCACTCTAAGCATAAACCGAATGCTAACACTGACTACAGTCCTATCACTGTCGATAATGCTAACCCTAGCCATTGCCCTAACCTTAGCCCTAAACCAATGTCCAACTCTAACCCTAGCCCTATCCCCAACATTAACCCTAACCGTCTCCCCACCCCTTGCAATAACCCTTACAATAATCCTTACACTAATGCTAACCCCAGTCCTAACACTCACCCTACCCCTGGAGGTTTAACTCACCATTTTGGAGCAGCTCATGACACCGACTTCCCATCTCCTCCATCAGAACAGGACGACAGAGTGATGATGTCTCCACCAGCATGCCTAGAATAGCTTCAACCTCCTTGTCCTCTACAAAAAAAAAAAGACCAATTTGATTTGAGATCCAGTGGACGGTCAGCACTCAAGTCTTTAAAAGCAAATAAATGATAAGTCACATAAATATATTTTGCTCCAAGTATCTCCTAAAATCTGATAGTAATACAAAACATGATAAGAGCTAATATGAATTCATTTGACTAATTACATTTTCAGTAGTAATTTGGTGAGCATCTTCCTTGATATTATATTTTTCACATATTTCGCACAACATAATTGCTTTCACTTTGAGAAAGTAAAGAAGATAGCTTTGCCTTTTTTAAAAAAATAAAAGCTCATTGATAGGTTTAGTCAAATCTGAGATGATAAGGCTTTTTAAATTTTTTTAAATAGTTAACAAAATTATTCTTAGATACTGGAATAATTGAAAAAGAAAAAATTTTCGAGTAGGTAAGTCCATTGCTCTGGTGAAGAATACTAAAGTTTTAAATTTTAAGAGTACACATTTAAAATTGATAGCAATATTAAAACATGGTGAGAAGTGATATAAATTGAATATTTTCAACTTGTAACTTGATAAGTATGTTACATGTTATTGTATGTATATTTGTCATGTTTTACTATTTATACAACATTGAAGCAGAGAATACTGTCCACAATTCATTCCTATTTAAGTATCTATTATTTCCATTTGATAGTCAATTCCATATCCACGGCATGACCTGTATAACAAGAAAACAATCATGCTCTTTTAAATTGGTATTCTGCAAAACGTATTCTTTTTATTTTGGACACATACATACATTAGAACATGGAATGTCCTCACAGACTGTGCAGACAGAAACAACATCCAGATCCAGTTAGTGGTCCACACTGAGTGTACACTAGGATGCAGAGACAAACAATCTTCAGTTTACACATATGCAAACGTTGATACTCAGTCACTCATTATGAGCTCTATTTGTTGAAAAAATTCAAATAAACGGAATGAGAATAAAATAAGATGTGGCATGTATCCAATGGTCACAATCGCTATCTCTTAAAGAATAATCAATATGAACTCCGTTCTACAGAAAACTCATAAAATGAACATCTTGATTTCGTTTCCTTACAAGTGTGCAGGTAGACAAACTGAAGCTCGAATCTAGGTAAATGGACACAACTAGAAACCATTCAGTCAGACTCAGGAACACTCAGAAATTTAAATATAACATGATATCTCTAATAGGAGAAATACAGAATACAACTAAATAGCACAGTCCATGGGCAAGGTGTGGGGAGTAAGAGGAATGAGGAAGGAAGTGGGGAAATTATAGGGCAGAGGAGAAGTGAATGTGAGATGGATGCAATATGTACACGCACAAAATTCCCTGGAGGTCCCTACTGCCCTCCTACTGTACTGTTGCTTCTCTGCCCTGCCCTCGGGGCTCCATACTACTCCCCTACCGTCCTGTTGTTCCACTACTCTGACTCCCGGGGTCCCTACCGCCCCGTATTTTCCTGTTGCTTCTCTGCCTTGTCCTTAGAGGTCCCTTCTGCTCCCCTCCTGATCCATTACTTCTTTGCCCTATTCCTGAAGGTTCCTTCTGCTCCCCTACTGTCCCATTGCTTCTGTGCTCTGTCCCCAGTCGTCCTTACGGCCCCCCACTCTCCTCTTGCTTCGCTTCACTGTCCCTGGAGACCCCTGTCGCTCGCCAACTGTCGCACAGCTTCTCTGCCCTGTCCCCACAGTTCCCAAGTGCCCCCCGAAGGTCCTATTGTTTCCATCTACTGTCCCCAGAGTTCCCCTCTGTTCCCCTACTGTCCCGTCGCTTCTCTGCCCTCTGCCCGGGGGTCTCTCTTGCTCCTCTACTCTCCCACTGCTCCATGGCCCATTTTCTAGAGGTCCCTACTGCTCGCTACTGCCCCCTTGCTTCTCTACCATGTATTTGAATGTCCCTACTGCTCCCCTACTATCCCTTTGTTTCTCTATCCTGCCCTCGGGGATTCCTACTGCTCTCCCACTCTCTCCTATCTTCTCTGCTCTGTCATCGTGGGTCCCTACTGTTCCCCTACTGTATAGTTGCTTCTCTGCCCTGTCCCTGGAGGTCCCCATTTCCTCATGTTGCTTTTATGCCCTGTCCCTGGAAGTCCCTACTACTCTCCTACTGTTCCCTTGCTGCTCT